>JAYMTA010000460.1:0-28360 GCA_036897625.1 Pelargonium cotyledonis | reverse complement strand
TAATTCCATATATATTTAGGACATTTTAATTTTTGGGTGTTGACTATGTTTGTTTAAAAAGTAAAAATTTGTAATGATGCTGGAATTGAAATTAAAAATGATAGTAGAAATTTGCATTTGCATATGATTCGATGTTCTCGTCATTGTGTAAAAAAAATTAAAAAAAATAGCAGGTGGCCCGCGGTTTAGCGGTTTTTTGACCCGGCCCGTTTAGGCCCGCTTAATTTGCGGGCCAGTTTGGTCCGGCCAGTTTAGGCCCACGGCCCGAGCAGGCTTGGCCCGAAACCGGCCCGCGGCCCACATAAACAAGTCTAGTCACATAGGAGATGACTCAATGCTTGCAGACATCAATTCTATATGAAAGACGAATATCATATTGTGGTGGAGAGTTTTGTGAAAATGGGAGAGGTAATCATATCGTGTAACTCAATATGTTGATCCAATGTTTTATCTACAGGTTTGGGTATATATCAAATCTTAAATGAAGGTTTAAAAGAATAAAACCAAGACCTGAACTCACTCTTAATGTTCGTCATTGTAATTGAGTAATTTAAAAAAAAAAAAAAGATTGTCAAAATGAAAGTCAAATTAACTCAAATACTATCCTAAAAACTTAAGAATATCTAAAAATATACGAAATTAAATAAATACACAACAAAGAGTTACACGCACGCGGAGATGCCAACGTCCTCATACCACGTGGCATTCCCAATAGAGAGTCATCATCCACGTGGCATCTACCAACAGTGTGGCAATTACCTCTCTCGCTCAGTCATTGCCACATCATCAGGGTGTATCTAAACCCACTCGCATTAGGTCCTTTAACCTTGGCAAGTCAAAGTGTGTCATGTGGCAAGGCACATGCCGCGTGTATTTTTTACAAGTTATTTCTAATTTTAATTTACGATTTACTCAGAACGTCTAAAGTGTATGTACGAGAGAGAATGTAATAAAATAATCATATACCATGTCATACAACGGATATTTTCTTCACTTTTCTTTTATTTTCGTTTCAACAAACTCTTTATTTTCACGTCTAGGGTTTTATTTTATGTTAGTTTTTATCATATTTATAAGATTTTAATGTATTTCTTGAGTTTACAACTGAACATTACGCGCGTGTCCGTACTCATTCTGTTCAGTCTAGCTCCAAACCGACACGCAAGATAACTGAACTACGACGCCGTTTTGTTATTTCCAAAGTTATAGCCATTGATTTCACGTCACTCCCTTACCTTCCCCAAATTTCTTCGACTTCATTGATTCTCATCAAACCCTCAATCTCTACTATTTTCATCATCCAATCAATTCAAGCGCAGTTTCATTCCCAGTCGATCAGCTATGGGCAAGGTCAAGTCTTTCAAGGATCAGTACAGTTTCGGTTGGTTCAATTTTCCCTAGTATCTTTTTCTTTTGATCAATTTGTTCTTTTTTGTTCGTCTGAATTTAATGATTTTATGTTTTTTTTTTTTTTTTGTGATTTATGTAGATGAGAGACTCAATGAATCGAATAACATCATCGCCAAATACGCAGATAGGGTTCCGGTACGATTTTTTAACAATCCCTTTGTTTAATTCATCTATTTTTTGGGTCTATTTATGGGTTTATGTGTGTTTTTGGAATAGAATCGCTATTTATGTTGTGATTTGGTTCATGAATTTGTTAAATATCAGTTAGTTTCTTACCTTTTTCCACAATCCAGGTTTTAGATTGAGATTAGTGTTTGATTGGTCAGTAGTGAATTTTGGAACTTCTCTTATACTTGTGTTCAAGACTGATGGGTTGATGAATTTAAAATTTGTAACTCAAACTCCCTCAATCCAAGGCGAGAGGGCATTTTGGTATACTTAATAGAGAAGTGCACTTACGGCATATATGAAGCCATATACTCTTGATGACACTTTTTTGTTGAATTGTTATAAATGCCCAAAATGGCCTTCTAACCTTAATATAAATGGAGTAGGATTGACAGATCAACTATTTGTGCATACATGGCATGGCATTTTAATCGGAGTTCCATTGCATTTGTTCTCTAACAGGTGATCATTGAAAGATATGCAAAAACAGAGTTGCCGGAAATGGAGAAGAAAAAGTAGGTTATCCTTGATGCCATAACTCATATTTTCTTAGGGTTAAGGTTTTAATGATCCTATAACTATAGTCTATCCACAAATATTAGTTGGAAGATCGCATATAACTCTAACCGTAAACTAACTTAGCATGCTATATATGAACGAATCCTGGTGTGGACATGAAAGGATTAACATGATTTTCTTTTGTTCATGAGATTATAAGTAGTTAAAGCTGGTGAACTTGGGGAGTTAAATGATTCAAGCCTATCTTAAATTCTCAAGGGTAGTTACATTTGTTGCTTATGCAATCCTTTATTGGAACCCTTGTCTCTTAAGCAATTTTTAAACTGATCAAACATAAGCTAAAAATCAAAGAAGCTGGACACCAACTTAATGTGAAATAAAATATTTCAAAAAAATAATATAATGACCAAAACACTGTGCAAACAACCTAGGAATGCAAAAATACGGCCTAGGCACTCGGCAAGCTTAGTGGTCTCATTTGTTGGCCAGTTTCGCCTGGACCGAGCAAATTTCATCCTGATCTGTTAACATCAGCATTTGGGCCCAAATGTGCCCCACCTCCTGCATCAGATGCTGCTTTTTACATTTGCATCTGTTGAAGATCTTATATGTGCTATCTGAATTACCAGTTTTGGATTGAACAAACTTGTTCTTTCATTAAATTTCCATTGTTTGTTACATTATGAAATCTAAGTGTCTGCAACAATTTATCAATATTTATGGCACATGTCAAAACCCAGTCTTCAAAATTGTAGTAAAGTTTAGCATGATTGTAATTGCTCACCATCCTCCCTCGTATATTGTATAGGTACCTTGTTCCTCGAGACATGTCTGTCGGGCAGTTCATCCACATCTTAAGTAGTAGGCTACATTTACCACCTGGAAAAGCATTGTTCATTTTTGTCAAGAACACTCTACCTCAGTCAGGTAAAAAACTGGACGTTTCAGTGTTGTCACTGATGTAAATAATTTAAATCTAATGTTGCATGTAATTTATTGATTATTGTCCACAGCAAGCTGTCTGGACTTCATATATGAGTCTTTCAAGGACGATGATGGATTTCTGTACATGTACTACAGCACTGAGAAAACATTTGGGTAAAGCTGGCCTATCATTCTCGTCAATATTTAGATGGACATGGATGTAAATATTTGGATGTACATTCTCGTTACCTCAATTTAACCTGCCTAAATGGCATGACTATGTAACATCATTTATTATTGTTTTCTGTAAATTTCACTTGTACATCCTGCCATTGCTCTCATGTGAGAAAGCTGGTGACAGCAATAAGCAGAGGTTAATGTTAAAAAAAAAAAATCACTGCATTAGTTCCTCAATGCTTATGAATGTAAATCCTGATTTATTCTGTTGTGCTTGTGCAACAAACTTCTCTCATAATGCTGCATTAGAGTCTCTTCAGTTTGGTCTTAACTATAACAGAAAATATATATAACTGATTATAAAGACAAATTAAGAAGTTATAGTGTGTTCATTACAGATTTGGTGGGAGTTGAGGAGTTATGGGTGGTGGTAGATTGCTGGAAATTGGGGTTTTCTTATCCTCTCTTTTTTAACAATTGTTTTTTTTTTTTTATCGGTTGAGCTACACAATAGGGGTAGCTCTTATCTTTAAACTCAAATAACCTACCCTATACCATCAGCAGAGAAACTCGAACCCGAGACCTCGTAGAAAATCTGAAGTCCTTAAAACACTTGGCTCAACCTGTTTTGGTATCTTATCCTTTTTAAGCCTCCTCCAGTTTGGGGAAGGTGGTAGTCATGATCGAGATGGGTTTAGTAGATTGGCAGTTCTATTTTCGTAGGTGAATTTGTTTATTGTGCGGTGGATTGGAACAAACTTGTATTTGTTGTGGGAAAGAATATGTTTAAAATTTAAACAGATCGAAAAATCCAAATATAACCGACTAAGACTCAGCCCCTATTTCGATGGCTTAGAATCTTTTTTCTCTTTATATCATAACCATTATAATTACGACATTAGTTGGGCAACTCATCTTCACATCATAACCATTATAACTACGGCATTAGTTGAAATTGAGCACATAATGGATTTTTAATTTGACGGTTTGTTTCGGGTCTTTTCTTAATTATAGGGTATTATGCCCATAAAATAAGAGGACCACATGTGTGCAGAATATGTTTGCAAGTCTCGGCATACCTTGTACGGAAAGCATACATTTCCAAGACTTGCAAGTGAAAGCAAATGTTGTCATTTGCATAAATCATGTAGCTATTATTTACATACAACATGTAATGAATGCACCAAAAATATGGTTGGCTCAATCCACCACTCTCTACAACACCCACAGCTGAGGCATATTCTAAAGTTTGGAGTATAAGCAACATAAACTTGGAATTTGGAAAACCCTCAAATTGGTGATATATATTTCAGAGAAAGCTATATTGGAAAATGAGGTACATACCTAACAGCAAATTCTAAGATGGCCGTCCTCTGTTCCAACAGCAAACAATCGAGAAAAAGGTAGAATACTGATACATGATAACACGGACAAACTTCTTGTTCCCTGATCTGCCATGTATAGCTTGTGAGGTATAACCCGATGCTGTCCATCCTGCCACCACGCATTCACATCATTACAGATGAATTTGCACTAAAACTAATTTAAACAATTTGCATAACCAATTGAACATCTTAAACCAGGGAATAGAACTATTTTCTATTCTTAAAACAAAATTATACTGGAATCTTCACTGTGAGGGCGTGGGAATAGAAAAGTACACTAAAAGACAGTTGCAAATTAAAATGCCGTGTTAATATGGATTATCATATTCTAACCAAAAAGAGACTAAAAGTTTCCTTTCCCAGACACCACAGAATTTTCAATTGAATGGTTTATATGGTAATATGCATTTATAACAACTTAATCCTTCGATCATCACTATGTAATCGTGTACCTAATCCACAAAAAACCATGGTCTACTACATGCAAAGCAAGCAAGTAATTCCTTTTGATTAAACAAGCTATGTGTTCTACAGCCATGAATGAAACAGATATCGATTATAGTAAATATGTATACCCACCTAGTTCTTACAAACAGAGAAACTACCAGCTATTATATATGTTGTGCATGCATATGACCTTTGTGATGCACGTAAAATCTCTATGTAGAGATGAGAGGGAAGTAAGCTACAATTTACGTACTTCATCTGCAGATTTAGATAATGAGAAGAGTCCAATCTTATTTCTCGAAATGGAAATAACATCTTGGCCCCACACCGAGAAACCAGATACGCCTTCTGTGTGGCCTCTGAAAACAGTGAGCTGAGATGGCCAGATCCTGCAGAAGAATTAGAGGCAATCAGATCGGAAAGAGCTTGACCTAATATATTCTAGATGCATTGAAACTGCTCCTTTGTAGTTCTCCTTTTCAAAGAAAACAAGATTTCGAGCCCATATCAGCAAGTATGTTAACGAAATTGTATCAGCTAATAGTACTATAAGAATTAAGAAAGGGATAGGAAATGACTAAACATCAGAAAGTACCTCTTGGTGTACCAAAACCGATTCGTATAAAAAGAGTGGATTTGTCTTATCTAATCCGATTTCGATCTGGTATGAAAACTCGTCGGATCGGTCTTAGGTCGGAATGGATTATAGATGCCTACGGGTCGGAATCCAACTTTCAGCTATAGTTATTATGATGTGTGAAACATTTTATTTACAGCCCCAAATAAGAGAATATTTTACCCAAGGGTAGTGGCGCATGTGGTAATCACACAGGCTGCGTGAGTGAGAAGAACGCATGCTTTCAATCCCCACTCAACACACCCCTGGGGAGAGGCTTAATCCTTAACCTGTACCCTCGCCTCGAATGGGATTAGTCTGGGTGTGGTAAAACAGCTTAAAGGTGCCAACCGCCAATGATACGGGCCCTCTCAAGAAACCCATGGTTTAACCAAAAAAAAATAAGGGAATATTTTTAGCTGTCCAAATAAATCCTAATCAACTGTTGGTTGTGTTATTATTACTTTATATACATACATGTCTTTACTTTTGGATGGAAAAACTAACTGAGAGTTAACTACGTACTAAATTGGTTTATTATACTTCAATCGCGAACCAAATAAAACAATATACTTTTTTGCGTACTACAATGAACAAATGAAACTTTTTAGCATACCAATTTCACCATTTTCTCCTTAAAAAAATTAAGTTCAGAAGTTTCAACCTACAAGAAATCAACAATGAAGTATACCAGTAAAGAAACAAATCAAATAGACAGACAAGCTTGTTTAGCAATACCTTCTCAAATCCCAGATTCGTAAAGTCTTGTCAAGGGAGCTGGAAACAAGCAAATGGTCCTCTGGTGCTGCTAACTGGAAAATAAATAAATAATTAAAAAATAAAAAAAATAATGCCACACCACCACATAGAAGTGAAGTCTCTTATGTTAGGCAATTTTAAATTACCTTTGTAACAAATCCATCGTGAGCTTTCCAAGAGGCAATAATGTTTCCACTCCTTGAGTCAAACATTCGGCAGTGACCAGAACTTAGTCCAGCTGCAATCCAAGACGGTCCAGTTGCATACATTCTATCTGACCCACATGAGCATATGGCAGACACAAGAGAAGCAAAACCAGATTCAACAGTGTCACCCCTCCACATATGAAGTTTTTGACCTTGGGTAGTATCAATAAATCTGTAGTATTATTGAAGTTCATAAAACTAAAATTTATCAGAATAAGAACATTTATCTGAATCAGCTTCAAAGAAAATCTCAACACGCAACAATATATTTTAACCTGAGAGAACCACTTCCAGTGCCAGCTACAAGTTTCTCAACAGACTCAAGGTGATGCATACAAGTGTACAGTCTCCCATCAAATGCACCAGTTAACATTCCACTTGCTAATGTATTAGAGTTCAGCATACTCATGTTATCAGAACTAGTCTTTGAGGCAGATGATGAAGAGCTCAGAAGATGTGGGGCATCTACTGATGGTTCACCAAATACTGATATTAGCTTTCCTGTTCGGCTATTCCAAACGTGTATCGTTCCATCACAAGATGCCATCCTCCCATCGGGCAAGATACATATGTCATTCACAACCTGAAAGTTTACCCATCAATCAAAGATACAATCACAACAATAACAGAACTCAATGTCGATAAATATATTAATAACTGGAAGGTCCATGAGCAAATTTCCACTCATGGCATGCCTGGATATCTGAATTCCTTTATGATCACTTAGAATGGAAATACGGTATATAATTCCACTTCAAGAATCAAGGAAACACTAGAATATGTATTAATAAAATCCTGTCATGTCAAAAGGAAGGAACTTCACTCAAAAATGTTGTCAGAAAATGGTCTTTCTCAATTCCTAATAAAAGTAAGGGTGATTGTTCAATTGGATACATGAATGGAGAAGCATCCCAGAAGGATACAAAATAGTGGAAATGAGTTATACATTTCTCCTTGGCTAAAGTATCAAGAAAAGATATGGAAGATAATCATAAATGAAAAGGAATGGCACGATAGTATTTTTTTCCAACTGAGTACCAAAATAGAGTAAACTTTTGAGTTGGTCATTACGATCTGCATTTTGGGAAATATGACCTCCTTCCTTGTTTAAGAAATGTCAAGAAGCTCCTTCTCTGCTTATTTAAGTCTTCAGCATTGATTGATGTCCTTTTAGTCGAACCATTACATGAAGCAGAAACACTATTGGATTTTAATTAGTGCTGAAGCAAACATTTATCAATCAAATTTCACCCTGTATTTATACCTTGCTTTTTAATAGTAGTTTAATGCTTCAGAAATAGTTCTTATAAGTATAAAAACAGTGTTTATGTAAGCAAATAAGGGAGGCCCATGGCACTTGACAGAGGAGTGAGGTACTTCATATTTCCCCAAGCCTCAATAAGGAATTATTTTTTTACTCAACTTCTTCATTATCGTCCAAGAATCATGATGTAGGTAGCAAGTAAAAATTTGCTTTGGACCTTTCTGATTTTTTTTCCCAACCTCGTTCTTTCTATATTTTCACCCTCCTTTGTCATTATAATTAAATTTGTTCAGAACTCATTAACAGTAACTTAAAATGTCATTAACAGTAATATAAAAGAAAAGTTCAAATGAAAAGAATAATGTTATTGCCAAGATTTATACTGTAAGGGTCAACACAGGAGTGACTTAAAAGAACATACCTCCTCATGGCCATAGTAGCCAGAAACACAGCTAATTTTAGCTAGTTCCCATTTCTGAACAGTTCCTTTGAACCCTGGACCAATTCCTGCAGTAAAAATTGTTGACTCATCTTCAGAAACAGCTAAGGATCTTAATGCTCCTTGATGTGCACGAACTGAGTATATGACAGATGCTCTGATCTTCCATGGATGTTCATCTTTTAGACCCCCAACACGACCAAGGAAATCAGGCCCGTCCCAGTTAGCAACCGGACTAGGGAACCAAAACCAGGGTTCATGCTTGAAAAAGTCTGGAGCTGATTCACGCCTTTGAATAGGATTCTTTTGCATGTCATCAGAGCATCTCTGAGGCATCAAATTTTTGGTACCTCTAATTCCTTGTGATTGAGGAATTGACCACCCAACCCCATTGAGCAACAGCTTAGCAGGATTGTAATCAGATGCTGAACCCTTGTAGGATAAAGACCTTTTAGTGATGATATTTTCTATGCCACTTCTAGATGATTCTCCTGGGTTTTCCCACTGCATCATAAAAGGTTCAGATTTGTGAAATGCAAAATGTGTCGTGTGTGAGGGCGTCTGACAGATCATGTCACTAAAGTTAATGCATACCACTCTTGAAACCCTGAAGCCAGCATACCTTCCAATTATGATAATGTAAAAGAAACTGCTCAAGGAGCAACCATGTAGCACAACCTTGACGAAGTTTCTCTATTCCAAGAAGAGATGCAAATGAAGGATAAAGTAGCAACCTGCGAAAGATCTGTCAGACTTAATACAGGCTAAAAGCAGACAAGATTGCATAACAGAATAAAGTTATTGAGTTAAACCAAGCTTTTTCAAAAGAGAAATGCGACTAGCACCCACACAAGGTCCATGCGGCTTTCAATTTGAGCCTCCCCGTTTACTTTTGATTTGGGAACCTTCAACCTCCTGCCTAAAGAAGCAGTACGATTTACACTTTGCTGAGAGAACGCAAGTTCATCAAATAGTTCCTTGAGTTGTGGCAGAACATGCAATGCTGTCAAGTCTGGTCCAATCCGATGACAAGTCGCCATGAGTGTAGTGGCAGCAACCTGCCAATGAGAAACATATAGCATTATTCAAAATTAACTGAATTAATTAGCTTACTGTAAGATGTGTAATAGACAAAGAAGTAGCACTCCACGACAATCTTTACAAAAACCAATCAATGTTATATGAAAAGGAGAAAAAACTAAACTAAAACCATAGAAGATAAACCAATGGAGATATTTGAACACCTGAAGCACATGAGTTTCTAAATTGGTCTGCATAAGAACCATAACATGTAGGCAAATCCGATCCTGCATAAGCAAAGAAGACATACAATTAATTCCAACCACAACATTCAGCATTGAAAGTAAAGCTAATGCAAGCAAAATTGAGAGCCAGAACCATACTTCAATCAACTCTTTTACAACCACTTCACTTGGCAAAAGTACAACAAGACCGTCTAATGTCATTAGACAATCAATAAGTGCTAGAGCGTTCCAGCTCTGCACAGGCTCAGGCTTATTCATAGATGAAACATCAATACATGAATGAACTGTGTGTTTGAGAAATGGTAGCAATTGCTTGACAACAAAGGTCTCCCCAAAAAGTCCACCTGAAAAGTCAAAGCATAAATAAAACATACAGTGTTAACAAGCCATTACAAAAAATAGAAACAGACCCACAACCAATGAATTGAGTATACCAATTCTAACCAGCACGTCAATTCCATCAGGACCGAGTCCTTTCCCAAAGCAGTGAATCAGAGGCAAGATTGTCTACGAGAAACATCATTATTTGATTATAGATGAGAAATTATGCTTCCAAACACGTATACTCATAGAGAGGTAGTGAATGATTCAAAATCTATGTGCTTTTATCTATGGAACACAAATTTGGAATGGTTAAGTTGTCTAACCTGATGAACTGTAATAGGTACACCAAGCTCTTCACTAGAGCCAATCAGCAGCACTGAGGCAGCTGCTGCGGAACTCTTATGAGGAGCAGTGTACAAATTTGATATTGCTGACGGATGCAACATTTCCAAATATTCCTGTTTACCAATATGGTTCCATATCTCTCGCACAAAAGAGTCTTGGAGAAGAGAGACTTTCAAGTGTGAATAACCTGTTGTCTGAAATGAAGTCTCCTTAATTAGGAAGTAAACAAAAAAAGTTACATACACTACAAGGATGTTAAATTACAAAATTCAGAACTAGCCTGCAGAATTTTCTGGATAACAGGTAAGATCAATTTCTTCACTGCTTTGGGTGTCAAACATTTTATGAACTCTTTCAGTAATATATAAGCCCATTCAGCTTCAGTGTCAGATAAATGTGTCAGTACAAGAGGCAAGCAGTATGGAGCACACATCTCAGCTGTAAATGACCCCATAGCTTTCAGAGCTCCCTGTTTTGCTAGATTTGATGCATAACGAAGACGAGATTCATCCTTAGCTAAGAGCTGAAGAGGAGCAACAAACAAGTAGGAGGACTTGATCGTTGCTGAAAAATATGGAGAATCCAATAAACTTTTGGCAGATGGCCTCCTAATTATTTTGTGAAGAGAAGAAGAGTTCTATTCAGATACAATAGAGAAAACAATGAACAGCCATCCATCAACATTCAAAATGTAGATAAAACAAAGGAAAAAATGAAAAACAATAAACGAGTACAGGAAATAATACCTCGTCCACTCCTTTTGGATGCATGCTTCTACAAGGATTTTTGTCTGAGGATAGAGTTCATGAAATATTGCAGGTAATATGCCACTTTCCAAGTACACAGCTAATGATTTTGAATCGAAAAGTGGCCTCCTCAGATAAAGCTCAGCAATGACACAGCCAACAGAAAATATGTCAACTGCAGCATTTTCAGATAGCATCCTTGAACAAGATAATTTCTGCTTCCAAAGCAATAGCTCTTGATATCCTATGGAATGTTCATCATCCACTTCAATACGCTCAAGAAGATAATCCAAATCAATATCAAGTGGTACCCCATAGCCTCTGCCAGTATCAGGTGATTTGGATGCGGGTACTTTAAAACTCGCAGGCAAAGACTCTACTACAGAAGATATGTCCTTGGCAGGATTTCCAGGATGGTAAGAAT
This sequence comes from Pelargonium cotyledonis, assembly GCA_036897625.1. Classification (NCBI taxonomy): domain Eukaryota; kingdom Viridiplantae; phylum Streptophyta; class Magnoliopsida; order Geraniales; family Geraniaceae; genus Pelargonium; species Pelargonium cotyledonis. The sequence continues at coordinate 16,942 of JAYMTA010000460.1, read as the reverse complement.
AAACAGGACTCAATTGCCTAGCATGTTCAGAAAATACAGATACCTCTTCTAATTTTTGTAAATAAGTAGTTTCTGGAAGAAAGGGTTTCTCCTTCTCAATTCCGTTTACTTGGCAATGGAACACAGCTGATATATGAGTGCTATCATGAATTCTACTGATAACACTGCGACGAACAGGGTGCGGTCGAGTAAAAAGCTGACGGCGTCCCACTGACCTTGGCATTTTGGGTTCCGATGAAAGCAGCATAACATTCTTGGCTAAAATAGCTGCCTGACCGGACATTTTGTAACCAAAAGTGATATCAATCCAATTGTGAATTTGGCATGAAACTCGATCACTTTCCAAAGCATCTCGATGTAATATTATGAATTCCTCTCGACTGCCAGCCCAATAAGGTACTGTCAAATCAGACATGCCATCATGTTGAGAACAAAATATCTGGGGGTCACAGTAAAACTCAGGAATGCACTCATCGGGCGTCCATTGATAGAGTCTCTGCATTGTAGAAGGATACTCATTAGGTTCATAGACTGATCGAACGGCCAAACGTAGAACACTCAAAGGTAACCTTCTTGCTTTGTAACTGCAGACTGCCAATTCAGAAAGACATTCATCTGATACATGATGTGGGACTTCAGAGGTTGAATAGGTGAAGTCCAACTGCTCATCACCTTTCGCCAACCTCCATTTGCTCTTACTTAAATCTCGCCATCCTGCATCAGAATTCTCATCAGGCTTTGTGCTAAAATCTATTACCCAGGGCATTACTGGATGAAAAGTGTGGTCTCCCCACCTTCTACCAGCCAATTGGTTTAAGATGAGTAGATACTCAAAATTACTAAGCTCTCCCCTCCACCAACGATTAAATTCAGATGGCCAGTCCATAGTACAGTTAAGTTTTAAATTAGCATAGAGAGCTTGAAAACAACCACCCTCTATGCAGTTATTTATCCCTACTGAGGCAGTTAAGGAACTGCATTCATCACCTTTTGAACTTGAATTAAACCCCAACCTCGGCTTATCACATATGTGCAGCCAAGACCAACAAGAATTAGTCAACATTATGTTGGATGGGCATATATCACCGTGGGCAACCCCTAAACCATGTATATAAGCCAGTGACGATAATACTTGATAGATTAAAAAACTTATATGCCACTCAGAATTTAAGGCATTGGGGCTGTAATGAAGGATGTTTTCTAGGGTATATGGTGTTTTTGGAAGTATTAAGTTGATACAATCAGATGTCCTGAGTATTCCAAGAACAGGAACTATGTTTGGATGCCTCACACAACCAGGGAAGCTATTCTCCTCAAACGATGGTAGCCCAATTAAACTCAAAAAATTTTTGCTATCCCGCCCTGTTGCTTTTCCTTCAACCAAGAGACTGAGTGAGCACAAAATGTGATCTTCCAGAGACTTAGAGAAGAAATTGGAAGAAAGCTCATCAATTGTAGATGAGGAGCAGCTGCCAATATGAGCAATTGGCATCAACGCAGTGACCGTCCTTGAGCAAGAATATCTAGCAGAATAGGTACAACTAGAAGAACATCCAGATCCTATCCCAGCTGAGAATCTATTTCTGCCACCATCGAAAGAATATCCGGACCCACTCAATAAAGAATTTGCTGATGCAGTTTCACCATTGACAATTCCAACACCCACCTCTGCTTGATCTCGGGCTACTTCACTTATAGTTTCATTATCACTCCCACAATTACCAATGCTTTCAGGAGTATCCACTATATACTCCTCACTGCAAATAAGAAGTGCAAAGATCCTTAGTTTCATCAGGAATTACAGGCACCCCTCAGTACCTTAACTTTTAAAATGACCTTTTCATACAAAATTGAGACAGTCACAAATCACAAGTACACATTTCAGTGCGATACTTTTAGAGATTATAATGCTTAGTATTTGCAGATATAACTGTTCCAAATATACTACTTCAATAACAAATTACATCCAACCATTAGAAGAAAATGTAAAGTAATTTAAAGCCTCCCATCCAGGTAGCAGCACATTATTACCTCAAATTCCAACCCTTTAGCAGTTGGGCAAAATAAAAAGTCTCTTTTACCAGCAATCTACTTCTACTGGACACCAATGGAAATTTACTTTTCTTGGCACATTCAATGAAAAGAATGTAGAAATGGTAAATGATCTTACATGTATTTGTCAAAGCAATGATGCAGATGAGCAGAAAGATACTCCACTATAAACTGAGGAGCTGAAGCGTCTCCAACGGAATCAGCCATCTACACCAAACCATCAAAAAGTTATACTAAACATAATTCAAGTCACTTGAAAGCTGAAAGCAACTAAGCAAGCACCACAGATACAGTAGAGATAGAGACCTGAACAATGGCAGAGGAGCCGAAGGGGAGAGCGGAATCGGAGATTCCATAGGAGAAGGCGAGTCGGTCCGAGAAATCGGACTTGATTCGGCGTTGAAGACAGTCGAAGCAACAGTGCTTCACCATTTTCGACAAGCTCTACGATCTCTGAACTTCCGTCTTCTTCATCGTCAGCGCAAAATTGGAGGTTTCGAATTGAGATTGGAGAAGAGTGAGGTTGGTTTGGTTTGGTCTATGGAAGTCCAAGATTTTGATTCAGTCCTTGATGTTTGATCGATAGGTGGAGGAGGGTCTGGATTCATGGGCAACGCTGGAATTGCAGTTTACAGCGAGACGAAACGGTGCGTTTCGAGTTCCGCAGATAAAATGATACATGCATATGTCTCCAAACAAAGGTTCACACATTAGTTGGTCCAACTAACATTTCTTCTAAAAAAAAAATCACTATGGTTGGCTAGTTTTTTAAGTTTACATTCCACCTTGTATTGGTCAATTTTAACGAATACATTCTATGAATTCTCGTCACATATATAAGACATGAAACTTAATATTTTTAAAAGTCTCGTTTTCAGGTTGGATAGTTAGAGATTTCTCATGTAAGATGTGTGGGGGTGGTGACCGATTTTGTTCATCAGGAGTGAGGAAGTTCGTGAAGTCGAGACTCTTGCTATTAGAGTCGCATTGGAGTGGATTTTTACCCGTTGGTGGAGTCGGATCTCAATCGAGTCGAATTCTTTACTTGTTTTTGAAGCATTAGACTGGGAGGTCTCGAATGCCTTTTGTTTGATTATTTAAGATATTTGAGACATTGCAGCTCATTTTAAGTGAGGTTGAGTGTGTTTGCTCATAGATATGCAAATCGAGTGATCCATGTTTTAGGTAGATCTTCAAATTACTTGTCAAGTGATTCAAGTTGGAGAGACTGTGCTTATCGGGTTTCGCATCTAGGTGTTCGTGTATGATCTTGCGAATGTGGTTGCGTGTATCTTGGTCTTAGTTTAATGATCGTCTACGAACTAAACTCTTGTCTTGGCCTTTGTTTAAGTTCGACTCTAGGGTTTGACCAAATTTGACTTGATGAATGGTTTGACATCTAGTGTCATGCGTCAACCCGATTCACTTAATCTGACATTTGTTCAAGACTAACATGAGTTTGACCGAGTTGATTTTGATTGATGATTTTGCTTCCAATGGCATTTGTCGTCACGTCATTGGCTTAATCATTTTTCATATTTTGAATATCATCAAATAGATTTTGAAACTCAACCACTCGTATATTCATGATATCAAAACATAACCTTAATGTTAATAAGTTGATTCACACCTTACACACGTACCTCTAAAAATAATAAAAATGCTCAATATTTAATGTCATTATTTTTTTTAGAGATATTTAATGTCATTGTATGAGTATGTGATTAACATTATTACATTCTCACAATAGGACTACAATGGAATGAGGTTATTTATCTTCTTTGTATTTGCTTACCATTGTATAAGAACTAGTGCATGTTTTATTCCCACTCAACACACCAATGAAAAGAGGTGAAGATTTTAATTATAAACAAATCTTAAACAGAAATTAGTTTGGATGTGATACAACGACTTAAAGGTGTCAACCGCGAGTGTGCGGATCTGCTCAGAAACCCTGAAAAATAAATACTAGCTTGTGAGAAAGAATAAGGTAAAGTAATTGGTTAAATAACAAAGCTGGTAAACAGTAGGCAGATCCGTTGTAGTCTAGTTGGTTAGGATACTCGGCTCTCACCCGAGAGACCCGGGTTCAAGTCCCGGCAACGGAATTTTGTTTTGTTTTTCTCATAGTAACATAACATGTTTTAAGTATCTTATTTACTCTTACAAAGCAACATTTTTATGCAGCCAAAATTCAAAATTTGTAAGGTATCTCTTTCTTTCTCATTATCTTGTTGAGCTACTCTCATAAAACTTCTTCAATGTTGCCATGCACATAATAGATCTTACACAATTTGCTCTCAAACAGGGAGTAATGCTCTTACAAAACTACTTTTAAGCACATTTTGGATCTTACATAACATGTTCCAAAAAGGCAGTAAGCAAGAAATTGTGTGATGAATTGATGATACCACAAAATGTAAAGCTATAATGTGACATCACATTGAAGATTGTGCTTCAGGATCCAACGCAATCATTCCAAAACACGTGTTAGTCTCTAAATGGTGGACTCGATCCTGAACATTTTGTGTATCATTGAAAGCAAAATCCTGAAATATTATGCCGAAAGAAACCAAAGTAAAAGTCTGGAGACCTAGGAATCAAACATTGCTGCCCAGTGGAAGCGCATACAATTATATAGATGGAATTTGATTCAGATATCAACAATCATAAAAGAAAGGTGAAGCCCGAATTTTATTCATGCAGTACAAAAACACAAACATAAAGGATAGCCATCAAGATTTCAAGTTTCAGCCCCCAAACCAAAGTAACGAGTCTACAACTAAGTAAATATTACATGAAATAACAAAGACAACTGAAAAACGAATGCAAGTTCAAATATTCAACAGCTTCAAATCTTTAGCTAACCGGTTGTCTTTCTTCCAAAAGAAATTGCCTCTTCAATCTTTCTTTCCAATCCCATGAGACATATTGTAGATCCCCTTCCCCTGGATAGAACATATATGACATGTATAAGCAACAACTCTTTCGAAGTTATAGAAGACTAAGCCGAGAAAAATATACTTTTCTACCGCAAAAGAAAAAAAGAAGGAAATAGCAAAACACACACACACACACTGACACACACAAAGAAAACAGACTCACGATAAGAAACAGGGATGTAGCAGCCAAAGCCATAGGAATGGCAACAGAGGTGACTCTATCATAGGGTCCCTTCAGGTAAGTGTGCTTGTGGATGCTTTGGAAATACTTTTGCTTCTCAAGAAGCACTTCTCGTGGTCTGAAGGGTTCCTCCGACATCCTGCATTGTAAGTGAAAATTTTAACTCTTCATTGAAAGCAACTATCATCCATGCGCTTTCACTATATTTCTGACAGACAAGGGTCATTAAATTTCAACTTTATGCATTCAAAGAAATCACATAGAATATCAAAGAAAGTAGATGCAGTCCATGTAAAAATAGTGGTGTAAAAAACTACATAAAAGAACACTATACCAAAAATACTGACCATCCAAAATTCAAGACCTGTGTGGGGACAAGAGTTATGCATGTGTATCAATTCCTCTTGATTAGGTGCTACTCTACTATAGATTCCCTGACCAACCTTTTGACTTCAATGCAATTTCACAACAACTACACCTCAATCAAAATCAGTATTACATTGGAAATACCATAGATGCCACATTTACATTAAAGCATTTAATTTTGATGAGCATGTAACCAATACCTATGAAAGCATTGATGTTATATTGGTGTTGATAAGGTAAGGGTACGTAGTAACGTGAAACAACAGAAACCATGTGATTAATCGTGCTCAAACCCGATAACTTGTAACCCATTTTTTAAAAGTTCATCAGATATCAAGATCACAGGAGCATATTCTAGGAAATCCAGATGGCTTGCACAATGGCTAACGCCACATCTAGTAACTTATATAGTGTTGCAATTACGAAAAGATATTACATACAGCATGACACATGCAAAAAATAAATTCTTGAGTTTGCGTATGGAGTTTGGATTTCAATTGATGCCCATGATCTGAAATGTGTTATTTCAAATACAAATTTATTGCCTAGAAAACCATAGATTTTCAAATGATAAGATAAGTGTAGTCGTTTGAAGTCTCATATTCTAGACATGTGTTGAATTCTATTGCGATTGAGCCAAATCCAAATTCTTTGCCCACCTAGATATTGAATTTGGCTCAAATCCGGTATCTCAAATCAAATACAAGACTTCAAACGGTCCATGAGCTAATTCCAACTATGAGCCCCAATAAGAATTCAGTGGGAGCTCAAAAGTAAACTAACCATCAAGTACAATTGAATAGCCCGAGCGCAAGCCAGCTATAGATAATTAGTTTCCGATTCAAGTATATGTAATTAGAGAAATTGGGACCAAAAACAAGTTAAGGCGGGTTATTAATTAGCTCTCAGCAATTCAATCAGAGCTCTATGTCTGAGCACTGATCTGTAAAATAAGGGATTTGATTTGTACAACAATTATATATGCAAAACCATTGGTATGTTTCAGTAAATGTTGCTGAAACCATAGACATCGAAATTTAGAGCAAAGTTAATTTCATAATAAAACCAAACTCCAATAATGAAACCAGAAAAGAAGAAATGATAGCCAGAACTAATAGATTAGCAGAAAAAAATCCAAATCAAACAAAACTTGATGAATCGGATAGATATAGACACGCGATTTTTTTCAGAAACCCTAGATTTAACATACCACAAATTTGCGATTGATCGTTGAAACAAAGTAATCAGAAATATGAGGAGAAAAGTTGCCAACCTTGAAAATTGAGATTGAATACGAGAAGGAGAAAATGGAGGGCACGAGCTGAGCGACCTGTTGAGCAAAGTAGCTTTCTCTGACTCTTGACAACCGATCTGGTGGGGATGGGTATGGATGCTTTTTGGCTGAAGCGACTTCTATGACACCATGCCCTAAATATGTTCTGGGCCGAAACCCAAAGTATTGGACCTTATTTGGTCCAGACTGATTTCTTGGATATTTGCTTCTTTCTTTTATACAAAAACTCCATGAACATTTTCATATGGAGCTATAATTGATTTTGATGTTTTTTTTTTTTTTTTTTGGGGAGAAAGCGATATTTCATTAATACTTAAAAATTGAATACATTAGATACCCTAACATACTTAAACTAAATCATACATCGCTGATTTTTAACCCTTTAGAGACCATATCACGAGTCTCAAGAACAATCAAAGCCTTTCAAAATAGCAAATCTCGGGTCCTAACACGAGACCCGACAAGACTACCCCAGACTTCACTATCCGTATCGGACTGTGAATCACCATAGCAATTACTTCCAACAAGATAAAACATAACACGCAAAAACAAACTTCCAACAAGGGAAGACAGACCACTAAAAGAACAAACTAAAAAACTAAGAAAACTACCGGTAAGAGCCAGATCTGAACTGAAGACAACGCGTTGCTTGGACTCCAGCATCTCTTGGCAATACCGAAGGTGAATCTCCGGCGGCATAACCGCAAGAGGCGGCTGCAAATGTACTCAAACCCTAGCAGAGAGAGACGACACCAGGGTTTTTTGAGAGAGAACTGCTGTGAATTGTTTTTAAATCAAATTGATTTTGATGTTAATTTGAGCTGGTATAATACTTATATTAAAGGCGAGATAGAATTGGGGCTTGAACATCAATCCACTACAAGCTTGACAAAGATACCGAAAACTTAACTAACTCGTGGGCTGCTCGGTTTACAGACCAACCTGTAAACAAAAAAAAGTGACATTATTAATTTGTGTGACACTGACAAAAACATTTTGAATAAACAAATTGAAGACACTGAAATACTCTCCACCAGCTTGAATACTCAAGTTGAAAGCACTGTAATACTTTTCCTCAGCATGAAGAACACGAACAACTGATAACGATTGCATTTTAAGTTTAAGGCGGCCACGTGGAATGCTCTGCCAACACCTTATCGTCACTATCGGGTTTTTCATTTAATTTGATAACAAACTCGAAGGTTGATTCGATAGATCTAACCAAACCACCATCTTTCAATCCACCTTCTCCCTCATTGCAATTGTCTCATGCTATCCTACACATTCACTAATAAAAACCTATTGCAAATACGCTACTATCACTTTGCAAATCTTAATAACCATTAAGTTGTTGTCGAAGCAGGCCTCGTTATCTAAACGAGAAAGACAACAATTGTTACATGAAAACTCAAGAGACTATCGTCACTATGAGAATCAAGAGCCGCTGTAACCAAGCAAAATCCTAGTCGACTCTAACAACTAATTTGGAATTTAAAATATTTTAATAATTAGTCTTACTGACGTACGACCTAACTAAATGTAATCAACACATGACAATATAGGATGTGAGAAAAAAAAGTAATATATAAAAAATGAAACCAAACTTGGATCAGGTTTATGTTGTCAAATTTAAGGTCACGTAGACCCGCACCATTAAACACATTTTGTGTCTAAAAATGAATCCCAATCGAATCAAAATCAGACCAAACCCAAAGTGCTTTCGAGTTGTGTACTTACACTTCTTACTTATTAGGCTAGAATGAGTTATCTTCAATTCAAACAAATTTTGTATTATTAAATAGGTATACTATTTATTTCCATACTATAGTTGATAATTTATACCCAAATTCGCAAGTATATGAAATTCGACATGATTTTAACCAACTTTTCGGTGATAAAATTATAATTTCTTATGTGGAGTTTCGGGTCCAAATAAAATGAATCTACACATTTTATGTTTAAGAAGTAAAATACACATTTATTTGGTTCGGATTCGGCTAGCTCCATCAACCGGGTTCAAACAAACCCGACATGAATTGAAACCCGAGATTGCCGCTACAAGTTTGCATGATGCTTGTGTATGGGTAGAATATGCGTTTTGCAATTTAGGCCTACATTTTTTTATTTCCACATTTGAAGACGGGCTTATTTTAGGCCCAAACAAACAAGTAACACCCGACCTGTTAACACAACTGTTCAAAACCCTAGCTCTCTCTCTAGGATAGTATAAGAAGAAGGAGAGGGTTATCATTTGGACTCTCTGTCCAGCCATAGCCGTCCGAGCCTTCGTGCTATCTCCGAAGCTCCTCGCTCTCTGCAACCATGGCCGTCGGCAAGAACAAGAGGATCTCCAAGGGCAAGAAGGGAGGGAAGAAGAAGGCGTGAGTATTTTATCCATCTACATTTCTCGTCATTTCGTATTTTCAAATAATGTTCATTTTTTCGATTTGTTCATTTATTTTTGTTGGATTTTGATTTGTTTGTTGTTCGTAGTGTCGATCCTTTCACCAAGAAAGACTGGTATGATATCAAGGCCCCATCTCTGTTCAGCAACAAGAATGTTGGCAAGACCCTTGTTACTCGTACTCAGGGAACCAAGGTATCTCGCGGCTCCTTTTCTAATATGTTTTTTTCATTCTATATAATATTCTGTTTGTTTCTCTTGAAAAAGTTTCAATTTCCTGTTAATCAATTAAACTTCCTAAGAATTGTAGTATCATGATAGGTTAATCGTGATTGTTCACTACTTTTATCTAGAAAAGTTTGTTATTTTCTTGCCAATAGAATTGAGATACTGAAACTATTATTCTAAAATTTAGACATTTTTCAAATTTTGCTTGATTTAAAATTTGCTACTGAAATCTAAATCTATTGTCTTTGAGACTGCATTTTCAATTGATATGTAAGAATTGTTGAATGAAATCTTGTTAACTATGCCTGTTTTAAATTCTATTGAATTTGGCCTAAATCTTCGACTTACCAAACTGTGTTACTGTCATGGTGACATTTGCAATCATTACAGCAGAATGTCCATAGTTAGAATCAATATCAATCACATTTCTAGTTGTTGATTCTTATGTTGTCACGTTGTTATGGTTTAGTTGTTTTATTATTCAATTCCATGATTTTGATCATGATAGACTTTAAAATGCTTGCCACTGAAAAATAATTTCTCTCACAGTTATTGTGGATATGCTTGCCCAAGTAATTACATGCTTTTGCTTCTTTCATGCATTTGAATTGAAGTTAATGTTATTTTTCAGATTGCCTCTGAGGGTCTCAAACACCGTGTTGTTGAGGTATCCCTGGCTGATCTTCAAGGAGATGAAGACCATGCCTACAGGAAGATCCGCTTGAGAGTTGAAGATGTTCAAGGAAGGAACGTTCTTACTAATTTTTGGGTATACACTATGTTTTATGTTTCTCATGGTTACTGGCAATGTCAACTAGATCTCTATATTGATAATTTACTGAATTTTATTTGTGAATGAATGCAGGGAATGGATTTCACTACTGACAAATTGAGGTCCCTTGTGAGGAAATGGCAGACCTTGATTGAAGCGCATGTTGATGTTAAAACAACAGACAACTACACTTTGAGAATGTTTTGCATTGGTTTCACAAAGAGACGCCAAAACCAGGTCAAGAGGACCTGCTATGCACAATCCAGCCAGATTCGTCAGGTTAATTCACTTTTTCATGAACTGGCAAATATTTTCTTGTCAATTTTACATTATTCACATACTGAATTGGGTAGAATTATTAATGAGGCCTATTTCTGTTTGTTGTTCTAAACTGCCAATTATGTATTTTGTTTTAGTGTTTGTTTTTCTCTAATTCTGTATCTAATTGAGTTCTTAAACTTGTCAGATTCGCAGGAAGATGAGGGAGATCATGATTAACCAGGCAACTTCTGTTGATCTTAAAGATTTGGTCCGCAAGTTCATTCCTGAATCAATTGGAAAGGAGATTGAGAAGGCAACTTCAAGCATTTACCCTCTACAGAATGTGTTCATTCGTAAGGTCAAAATCTTGAAGGCTCCCAAGTTTGATCTCGGGAAATTGATGGAGGTATGTTTTGGGTTTGGTACTTAAAAATATATTGAGCATGTGCAAATTAATTCTCAAGTATATTGAGTTATATGCACACATTTAATTGCTGGTAGTTAGGATTCCCCACTTCATTCCCTTTCAATTTATTTTCTAGCCTATTATCATTTAGAAAATCCCCTCTCCCTCCTTCCTTCAATACAACAAGCACTGATCTTAACATAAATTTTAATGAAACTAAACGATGCTTCGTATGCAAGTTTAAGTAGTCATATTATTTGTTTTGCTTTATGGAATTTGGCTTGATCTGTTATTTTTGTTGTTTTCCTTTTTAGGTTCATGGTGATGTGTCTGAAGATATTGGCACAAAGGTTGACAGGCCTGCTGATGAACCCATGGTTGAAGGCGTGACCGAAGTTGTCGGAGCTTGAAACTAGTCTCATGTTGTTTTTAGAGTTTCAATTTCTTTGTCCGAGAACTGCAGTTTTGTGCTTTTAATTCATCAGACAATTATTTTTGTTGCTGTTATGATGCTATATGCTTTTCTTGCGTTATGTAGGATGACTTTTGCAAAGGATCTGTTATTTTGGTAAAATTGACTCCAAAGATATCCCAGCTATATGCTTTTGCCCTGTTTCTCTATTTCAGCAACTAGTTGTTAACTGTCCAAATTGTTCCCAAACTTTTCTTTTGAATAAATACACTTGTCATTTAGAAATGTAATGTTAAAGAGGAGTAGTCAGATAAGTTGTAACTTGAAAGCTAGAAAATACTACCATCTTTTCTTAATGAGGTGAAACTGAGGATTCCTTTAAGAAATGAACTACCGTATCAATTGCATTCAACGGTGACCTCAAACCAGATTTATTATCAAAAAGGTTGTGTTCCTGTTGCTCAAGCCAAAGCTCGCTTAAGGAAGTCAAATGTGCACCGGCCATTGATAAGTTTGGATTCGGATAGTTCTCACTCTGCTCCATTTTAAAGTCATGTTTTGAATAAACCTGTCATGAATTTAAGGCAATGGATAAATTTGTCAATCAACCTATATCTAGCCGGACAGAATCATCTAAGTCTTCTACCTTTTATCTCTCAGCAGCAAATATAAAATTCAAGCATCATCATCGAGTTTTATGTAGACGGGATGTTAAGAAGACTCGTAAAGAGATGAGATTCAAACACAGGAATAGTCTCAGAGTACTAACGTATAACACAAACACAACACAAGAGCAACGACTAGATTGCAGACTTATGTTTGCTTAAGTGTAGGCGTTGTAAGTTTTGATCCATTGTTGCTATGTTCTTTAGTTTTGTTGGTGGTGTTGTAATGTTCTGTTTTTATTAATAAAGCTTATATATACTAAAAGAAAAAAAATAATAATAACAGTGAACCTTGAATTCCAAAGCGACAACAATTATGTAGCAATTTTCTTCTCTAATAGAAAAATTAGATTTAAAAAGTAGAAAGTTCCACTAGGGAGGGAATTGGTCACAAAGTAAAGTGGAGCAATATTGCTCCTACAACCACAAAAATTACGTGAGAGAATGTCCCTACAACATGCCCACCTCCTTCGTCCCCAACAGTTCCTGGAGCTGAAACCATCACAAAAGCAAATTTAACAATAATCAACTGTGTTAATAATATCAATACATAAAATTAAAATCCATTTTCATTAATTACCACATTCTCTAGTTGAATTGACAGAGCTCGAACACAGGCACAGCATCCCCTCCGTCTCCGTATCGAACCCGCACGTCCCGCCGGACTCTCTGCACCGTCCACACCCACTCTCCGGCACAGAAAACGACAATTTGATCCCGTACACCCAATCCAACGGCCCCACGCCCCTCAACGTGTCCACATTGTACACCGTCGTGTAGTGCGAGCAATCCAGAATGTTCATGCTCATGAACCGCAGCGTACTGTAGCTAGTGAAACAGCACGGCGGCGATGAGCTGTTGGCGAGCAGGTGGAAGACGCGGAAGGCGTTGCAGGCGCCGTAGAGCTCGTCGCAGGAGTGGCCGGAGAAGTTGAAGCAGAGGTGGCTGTAGCGGTTGAGCACCGGCGAGTCGGCGGAGCAGTTGAGGAGGGCGAAGACGGTGTCCGGCGAGGGGGGGATGGTGGCGGACTGGATGTCGGACATGGCGAAGTCGCGGTGGGGCTGGAGGATGGAGCAGGTGGACATGGAGGGGTCGTAGAGGGTGAGGGTGTTTTTGGCGTAGTCGATGGACTGGACCTTGTAGTTGCCGGAGGAGGTTTGGAAGAAGAGGTCGGTGGTGCAGTTGAGCATGTGCCGGAATTGTGGGGCGCCGCAGCCGTCGGCGAGGCCGAAGGGGTAGTGGACGGCGACGGAGCCGCAGAGGGTGGGGCAGGAGGAGGAGGAGGAGAGGGTTTGGAGGAGGTGGAGAGGTAGGAGTAGTAGTGTGAACTTGAGGTTTGAGAAAATGGACTTCATTGTTCTATGTGGTGTGGCTATACTATTTGTTTGGTTGATGCTTTGGAGACTAAATAAAGAGTGAGAATAAGCCACTTTCCCTCTATTTTCTAAAATGTTTCTACCAAGGAATCCACGTACAATATATCAACACATTATCTTAAGAGTAACTTGAAACTAAGCTCTCTAACTACGAAATGTGGGCATCTGTCCACTCTATTGCTTATTGTAGATCTGTATTTTTGGGTTTAATGGATATTTTTCAATACGTCCAGCCATAATAGCGGTTTTAGAAGACAGTCATATTTTGGTCTCGTATAAGTCATTAAAATTATCTTTTGAAAGTTGGTAATCTATAACTTGTTTTAGTAGGCTGTAAATCTCAAACTACTAGTGCTTGTCTTGTGAGCATAAGGTACTCTTCTAAGTATATATGTATAATAATCACTATTTTTACTTATATTTAAGAGTTAAACTGGAATTGAGACCTAATTAAGTTTAGACAGAAAAACTCTTTGATGTGCAATTGATCAAGCATAAGAATATATAGAATATTTTACAATGCATAACTTGCCACATGTCTTATCTCTCTTTAGTGTTTACACGACAACATATTTCAAGGGTAAAATTGAAAATTATTATAGAGCTCAACAACGAGCTAATGTTTTACTTAACATCATCTCCAGAGCACGTCCTATTCTAATGCTTATATGCAACGTTTAAAAATTTAACTACACTACTTACTTCTTAACCATGCAAATTGTATCTCAAAATGTTAGGAATATAATAGCTAATTAACGCCTACAAAAGGAGGGTAAAAGATTATGCAAAGAAGATGTAATAATTATCGGTACGTCCGAAAATTACGTAGAACCTTTTTGACCATTACAACAGGCTGGTTATGGGATCCACACGTTGAAAAAATTGGTGAAAAATAAAGTTTAGTTTTAACTGTGTGTCTAGCTTTTTCAGCAGATCCAATGCTCGAGCCTCGAGCTAGTGATGTATTTTGGATAATGTGTACCAGCAATTAATCAGTGGTGACATCGATCTTGAGATATATGAATACGACACCAATAGTCAAGTTTTGCGGAAGCTTACGTTCTAGTACTGTATATACTGCAAACTAATAGATTGTGATTGTGTGTTATAGCTGCATATTAGATAGTAACGTTTACAAAAGAAATTGGTCATTGGTCTTAGTCTTAGAAACTGTTAGAACATTAAATTATTATTGGATTTTTAACTATCAGTTTAAACTTTTAGTTGAAATGATTCTTAACATGATATCAGAGCCTGAGGTCACATGTTCAATTCCTAACACCCCAAAATTTGTATAATTAAATTATTTATCAATTCTTTCTATCATCTTTGAGCCTTCTATATGTCTTTTATCCTTAAAGCCCACTCGGCCCTTCTATATAATTCTTAACTTAAAAGCCCACTTTGGCTTCCTCTCTATCTCGGGCCCTCTACAACTATTCTCTTATCTTTCAAGCCCACTTGGGCAGTCTATCTTCTCATGTTGGGTCACCCGTTAAAAGTTAAAACTAGGAATGAGCTCTTATTTATCTCTTCTATCGGGCCACCTACAAAATTTAGAATCGGGAATAAGCTCTCCTATATATCTCTCTTCAGTCCACTTGCAAAGTCATAACGGACTTGCACGTGAGGGGGCGTGTTAGAATATAGTATTAAAAGATTAAATGAGAAATTCAACTACAAGCTTGAGCTTTTAATTGGGTTGGTTCTCTAACATGGTATCAGAGCATTGATGACAAAAGGTCCCGGGTTTGAGTCTCAGCGTCACCCATATTAAATTCCAGCACAAGGCAAAAGGTGGACATGTGCATGGGCCACGTGCAAGGCAAAAACAGGCTTGCATGTGAGGGGGCGTGTTAGATCATTAAACTATTATTGGGCCTTCAACTATCAGCTTAAGCTTTTAGTTTAAATGTTTCTTTACAGAAACACCTTAAAATAAGCCCCACAACTCTCTTTTTCTCTTTGGAAATCCTAACCGCCTCCGTCTCTGCTTCTTCGTCAACAACCCTTCGTTGGGCCCCCGCCCGGTATTCTTTGGTTGGCGGGGGGTTAAATCTCTCTTATCGATTAATCTCATATTTTTTTCAGGAAAAGCGGGCTTTCTCCGAGTGTCGGAGTTCTTGTCATGATGGCAAGTTATTATTCCAGTTGTTTTGGAGTTCAGTTGTGAGGATCTAGTCCGCAAAGAGTGAAGGAAAAGTGGGGCGACTTCCGTGGTAGAATTAGGTTACGGGGTCGTTTTGGTTTCATTGTTCTGATTTAGTTTGAGGAAAAAGTCTGACTTAGTTCGGCGTTAGTTAGACAAGTTGGAGGGAAGGATTGCCTAGTGCTATCGGCTTGGTAGACTGGGTATCACCCAATTTTAAAGAGGTTTCACTCGTTTTGATCCGATTAGAATCTGTTGATCTAGTTAGGATTTGATGTCCTGGGATGATTTTCATTAATTATAGTTGTTTTTGCATCGTTTCTCTTCCGTTTTTGTTTTTGTTTTTTTTTTGTGTGAGTTGTTGTAGGTCGTTATGTTGGATTTCTTTCTGTTTCTATTTAGTTTGGTATGTTTTATTCACTCAGGGTGTATCGTTGTTAGTGAAAATAATACTTTTTATTTCCGCTAAAAAAAACCCTTAAAATTGGAATCAAGCTAATTACAATGATGTAGACCTTCGATAATGAGATATTATTTGGCTACGACCAATATAGTTCACGGTTTGGTGATCTTTAAGATCGATCGATTGGAAGAGGTTATACTAGCCAGACTATAATGTTATGTCTCCTTCAACTAGAGTCGGGGAATTGATGAAGAAGAGGTTAAACCTATAAAACATGATATTATACAGGGTAAAAGTATATATGTTTATTATTTTTAAATTTAACGGAGTTAGTTTTAACGGAATTCGTCAGTTTTTTAACGGCATGGACTAACATGGAACAAAGTTCAGGGACTAGTTTGATACAAAATGGATAGTTCGGAGACAAATACTTATATGTTACCATCTTTAATTCTATCAGACTTAGTACCCATACTTTGATTTTGTACCCAATTTAGTACCCCCGTCCAGCTTGTTTTGGATGTTCGAATAGCGCGTGTGAATTTTCCGCTTACGTGGACTTGAGGTGTCAAAAACTTGTTGACATGTCTAAAATGAGGCAAAAACTTGTTGATTTTCATTTTAATTAGTTATGTACCCCGTAAGTTGCACAAGAGTAAAAACTTCTAATAACAACTATTGTCATCACGATTGCAAATGAGATTGTAACATATTGTTCATTGAAAATCAATGTCTAATTAGGGAGTACTATATTTTGGCGCGTGATTTGGTGATCATACATTTTTATTGTTGATATTCACTTTGTTTGAATTTGTGTGTGTATAAGATATTGTTTCGAAAAAGAAAAAAAAATTATATGCGATGCGCCTGTTTTGACTGGAGTCAAAAGCAAACACACTAGGATGTCGAGGTGGAAGTCTTCTTGTCCACGTACGCAAGGGTTTCCTAGAAGTTTTTAAGTGCAAGTCTTCCGATAGCCAAGGGACCTAAAAATACTCTAAATCTGAAGAGGTTGTGTCCACGCTACTTGT
>JAYMTA010000459.1:0-28366 GCA_036897625.1 Pelargonium cotyledonis | reverse complement strand
ACCTTTCTCTTAAACAGTAACCTTTTCTTCTGTTCCATAGTTAACTTTGCAACTGCAATTTGGTTCCCTTGCGAACTGGTAAAGGTTTTGTATTTATTTATTTTTTATATTTGCAGGTATCCTTCTGATTACCACGGAGTGTTCCTTTCCCTGATGAATAGTGGAGCTCTTTATGAATTATTGTCGCAGGTGAGCATTTGTATTCACTCTTCCCTTTTAAGTTTATTATTATTTGGTATTTCCCCTATTTATACTAAAAGTAGATTGAAGAGAATCTGAAATGCATAATACACGGTAAGAGATGAGGACATTTTTGTTAACTTGGTATGTATTCTAACTATTTTTTTTTTGTTATCCAGGGTAAGGAGTATATCCTTGTGGTTAGCTCAGATAATGCGGCTTCTATGGTTGATCCAAGTATCCTTTTGGTTTTAATTTGAAGTTTTAGATTACTATCATAGTTGTATTGTAGTGATTTTCGGTGCTGCTTTCTCTTTGTTGTTAAGATTCAATAACTGTATATACCATTGAGCTCCTTGACCGGAAATTCTAGAAATCTTAAATCATTTGTCCCAAAACAAGATTGATGCTTGTATGGAGGTACTAGAAAACGGTTGCATATTTAATATGCCTCTTATATGTTTATAATTTATCATTTTTTTTTTCTTTTCAGGTAACAAGCAAGGGCTTGATTGATTTGAGTGATAGTATAGAGGATCAGCATCAAGAAAATTTTAAGGTTGGTGCTGTTTTTGTGATTTTAACAAATGTGCCTTGTCAAACGTCATCCACCTTTCCCTCTTTAGAATCATGTCATTTGGGTTGGTGAGTGTTACAAGGCTGAAATATTCTTTTTGTTTGAGTGATATGTTTTGAAGTTGTTCACTCCCTCCGTCTTGAAATGAGTGTCACTTCCCCATTTTTGTAGAAATTAAATATAAGTTAGTTGAGGTTGAACTTTCCTCCTTATATCCCACGAGTGGTAACACACTATGATATGGATATTGTTAGTATTCATTCATAACCAACACCCTGAAAAGAAAATTGACACTCATTTTGGGATGGAGAGTGTTCCTTTTTCATCTGAATCATAGTAAAAAAACCCAGTAAAAGACTAAAAGTTAGAGCACACGTGACATTTGTCCACTGCCATGGTACATAACTCGTGCTTAGCATTCAAAATTTAATATATTAAAAGTTAACATAGTAATGTCGTAGATCCTAGATCGACGTGTCGCTTTCTTAGCAGGAGATTTGTTCCTAACTACTTGCTCTTCTTCAGCACCAAATACAAAATTTACCCATTAAGCATCTGGCATTCTGGCTCATGCTGGGTGTTTTGTACCGCATTGAGATAAACCCTTTGAGGGTACAGCAGTGTCTGTCAAGTCATCAATGAACAAACCACTATTAGGGTCTGCCTCCAAGTATGAATTGATTCCTAATGTTCATACAATTATGACAGGTTTAGTCCAAGAGCAAAAACAGAAACATAGTCAACAATCATATAATCCCTCTAGAAACTAATCACATTTTATCGAGAGTATTGTTGGATGTTAATAAATAATACATTGCTCTTATGTAATATGATGAAATCAACACTGATCTCTCAGACTATGCAAATGGGATTTCAGTTTTCCATGCAATTTTTGTAGCCTGACTGAGCTTGCTGGTGGGTAAGGTTAAAAGAAAAATAGAAAAATCAAGAGACAATAGACTATGTGCTCTATGCTAGTAGGGTTTCAGTTTTCCATACATTTTTTTTGCCAAACTGAGCTTGCTGTTGGGTAAGGTTTAAAGAAAAATAGAAAATTCAAGGGAAAATAGGCTATCTGCTCTATTATATATATATATATATAGAGAGAGAGAGAGAGAGAGAGAGAGAGAGAGTTTTAGCCACCAATGAGGTTACAACACCTCATTAAAAACCTAGATCCAGCCAGTCGCTCCACTTTTTTAATGTGGTGTCATCTCTTTATCGGCTTGGCAAACCCTAATGTTATTTTTTTCTGGCTCAGATTTTTTTTCTTCTCATATATTTCAATAATGTTGTTCTTGTCATTATGGAATGCAGTTTGCAGAAATTGCACGGGATCCTTCTCAGCTTGTAAGTTGTAAATATAATGTTTATTTATATATTGTGGGCTCACTTTCCAGTATCTGATTAATGATTTGCCTTGTGCCTTTATCATGGTTCATATTGAAGGATATGGAAAAGTTCAAATTTATTGAGACAAGAAGCTTGTAAGTCGAGTGCTGTCTTTTTTCTAATTAGTCCTGAAAAAGTTTAATAGTCTTTCTAATTACATGTGTGCATTGTGTACAGGTGGGCGAATTTGAAAGCAGTAAAGAAGCTTGTTGACACTGATGCAATAAATCCGGAGAGTCATTCTGTTCCAGAGGTACTATTTTTTTATCCATTGGAAGATGCTGTTTAAATTTCTACACTCGTAATTGATAAAGTTACTACCATTTGCAGGAAGCAAATGAAGCAGCGGTCGGTTCAATTATAAGGGTACTTTCATATTTATTGCATTTAATTTTATTTTTTTACACAATTAGTTTTTTTTTTTCAATGAAAATTTTGTTTTTGAACAGTTCTTTGATGATGCCATTGGCGTTGATGTTCCCGAATCTCGTTTTGTCCCAATGGATAGGACATCAGATTTACTTATTCTTCAGGTATTAACGATCCCTCTCAACAATTTATTTTATGCTACAGCCATGCAAAGACTCTTGCGTTTTTAGGCTTGTCTTGTAACATTTGTGTATTTCTACAGTCGGATCTGTATACCTCTGTTGAAGGCGTTTTAGTTCGAAATCCAGCTAGAACTAATCACGAAAATCCTAGTATTCAATTAGGACCTGAGTTTGAAAAGGTGATTTTTCCTTTTCTTTTCTTTTCTTTCTGATAGGTCTACTTTCTTTCAGTGTACTATAATATCACTTCATCTTACTTATTCAGCGTTTTTTCCTGCTCTTAAGGTTTCTGACTTCCATAGTCGCTTCAAGTCCATTCCTAGCCTCATTGAGCTCGATAGCTTGGAGGTGTTAGGTGATGTGTGGTTTGGAGCTGATATAGTTCTCAAGGTATTGCTTTTCGACTTTTCTACATCCTTGGTAAATTTCATCCATCCCCCAACACTAGAGCTGACAAATGGGCCAATGGGCTGGCCATAACTGAACCAGCCCCGGTAATACCGAGCTGGAGCTGGCCAAAAGTAACAATAAACATGCTGACTTTTTTTGTCCGGCCCTGAGCGGGTTTGGCCTGATTCTGGCCCACTGCCTATTTTGCTTTCAAAATGACCAGTAACCTGCAAGCCATTGCTGTCCCGAACCGATAATATCGAGCCCGGGCCGACAAAAAAAGTGGCTTGATATGCGTACTTGCATTTTTTGGTCTGACCTGTTTGTTGCTCAGAGCCCGGGCCTACGAAAAGTGGCTTGATATAGTTCCCAAGGTTGTCTTTTCCACATCCTTGGTAAAGTTCTTCCATCCAACACTAGAGCTGGTAAATTGGCATAACATATCTGACCTGATAATACCGAGCCGGAGCTGGTAAAAAGTGGCTCGGTAAACATGCCGACATGTTTTTTTTTTTGGCCAGACCCTGAGCAGGCTTGGCCTGATTCTGTCCTGTGGCCTATTTTGCTTGCAAAATGACCAGCGACCTGCAAGCCATAACTGGCCCGGACCGATAAAACCGAGTCCGGGCCGACAATATTCTAACACTATGAATATGAGGTTCGCTACATACCACACTTATTGAATAATTGTCATTTTAAGGTTATTCACGTTAATTAAGAAATTGTTTGAATTGACCTAACTAACCTATTTATTCCTAATTATTTCTCTTTTGGAAAAAAGAAGGTACAATTGAAAAGTATGGTGCATTTCTTTTTACTGTTATTGTAAAATGACACCTACTTTGCAACAATTTTATATTATTGAAACAACACTTGTTCAGAAACGATGGTATTTTCATACATGATGATTATCATCTAAAATCTTCATGTGATTGGTATTTTTTGTGTGAAGGGGAACGTTAGTATCGTCGCAGAACCCGGTGAAATGCTAGAAATCCCCAACGGAGTTGTACTCGAGAACAAGGTACATTACCCTTTTTACCAATGATAACAATGAGTCTCAATCAAACTATTAGTGACCGTGATTCAACCAAGACACATAAAATTGATCCTTGTTGGCCCACAAGCTCATTGGGGGCAGTACGAGTATTATTTCATGAGGTGTCATCTTCTCATTGTCTTGGCCGACTAAAAGTGCACTTTTGACTTATTTTGGGTTTTGTGTTGCGTTTCAGCAAATCAGTGGCCCTGAGGACATAAGAGAAGATGGCCCGTTTATGCATTTTGGTCCATAAAACCCTAAAACGCAACAACAAAGCCAAAAGGTTCATATTTTTTGTATTGTTGTTTCATTGGAATAATAATAATAGGGCTCTGATTTGGGTCATTTTCGATGTCACATTATGTAATTTTGCTCAAACACCATAACCATCTTCTTTTGTGAGAAGGAGAATGGTGACCCTAAATCAAGTCATGTATGTGACTAATAGTTTTTCACCATTGTTTCCATGTGAAGCATTTTGTTGTATTCTTTTATATTAACAAGTCTTACGTTAATTCACTCATACAAATAATACTTCACACCTCGTCTTAAAATAAGTGTTTGTTTTCAATTTGCTTAAACTATTAGTGTTTCAAAAATGAGTGAATCATGACTAAGTCTTATACGAGGAGGGGGGATGACTAAGCCATTTGGACCCTGAATGGCTCGTAAGTATGGCGACTGGCGAGCCTACTTGTCTCGTGGAGGCGAAGCAATTCATTCAAGCGTGTGTGATGGCCAGGGACACATGGAGGGGTGACTCGACAACAACAAGTGGCGTACAATCGCGGCGGTGGACAATCGAAGGTAGTTATAGGCGTTAGGTTAAATGACACACGGGATTGAGCTTGAGCCTTCTCATAGGTGTGGTGTGGCTTCCCTTCCACGATCAAGGTTGACCCAAATCATACTTTCTTGTTTAGTTTAATTTATGATTAACACGTTTTTAATATATTAAGATATTTCATCTCCTCGTCCTCTTTTTAGAATCACTTTTAAATCTAAATTTCATAGCTTGGGACTCGACCCTTGTCATACAATTTCTTAAATGGCCAGTAAATCTTAATACACAAGTTATCTCTCCAATGAGTGAATACAAAAATAACCACGAGTGTTTATTAAACGTTGGCGCCTTAATTATATTATCAAATCAATTCAATGTTGATTATTCGGATCAAACCTTATTAAACTCGAGTTTAGACGAATCGGGTTGAAAACGCCAACATGATTATTATTCATCAGAATACTTTTTCATTGTCAGCCTCACTCACATTGAAAACTAATATTCACTCTTTAACATTTTTATCTTTTATAAACAAACGTACAATCTCAGACTCGAACCCGAGATCTCGGTACTCTTTTAAAATAGAAATTGAATATCAACATCTCGGGTTTGAGGAGGATAAAACTACTGGATAAGATATAGGCTTCACAGTACCCACCAATACCATTATCTCTCAATCGGAAAAAATAATCAGTAGCCATGGTTTGGTCAACAACCGCCAAAGCTACCGCCGTCAAAGGCGGCGCAATCTTCGTCTCCTTCTGCCGCAGCGTCGCCGATCGCCGCCGTACTTCGTTTGTTCCGGTAGCTCGGTCGATTTCACACCTACGCATCTCCAGCACTACAAAATCGGAGAGAGCCGGCGTGTTCCGGCTCGGTCCGTCCTTCTGCACTGCTTCCACGGAGGCAGAGGTTTCGTCTCCGCCTCCACCGGAGGCTGCAGCTTCAGGTGATGTATCAGCTCCGTTATCTGTGGAGGATGCGGCTCAGAAGTTGAAGGAAGCGGCGGAGATGCTGGACATTAGGGTTGGTCGCATTGTCAAGGCATGGAGACATGAAGAGGCCGATTCTCTGTATGTGGAGGAAGTGGATGTGGGTGAGGAAGAGCCTAGAATCATCTGCAGTGGCCTCGTTAAGTACGTTCCTCTTGACTACCTTCAGGTATAACGAAAATTACAAGCAATTTTCATTTGGTGAGACCTAGATTTGATGAATTCTGCTATAATTGGATATTGGATGTAGATGCAGGACTGGGGTTTTGGTATGTGTGTGTAAAGATAATGCCATGCATGTTTCATTTCATATTGAACTGGCTTTAGATAAATCTAATGCATTTTGTGTGTGTGCACGCTTGTGTTTAACAATGATACCAAGCTCATTTTGTGTGTATGCGCGCATGTGTTTAACAATGATGCCAAGCTCATTTCGTGTGTATGTGCGCATGTGTTTAACAATGATACCAAGCTCATTTTGCGTGCGCTTGTGTTTAACAATGAGATAAAAAATTACTATCTTTCACAAGGATCAAAGGTGGTATGAAAAATAGTTGGTAGATCTCAATATGATGTACTTATAGTTGGGGAACCATTTATAACTCCAACTTTTGAAAATTGAAGGTAAAGTTCCTTACTTGAAGAGATTTAGTTCGTATAACCTTTTCCAAGATCCAAGTGTAGCACTATGCTGAAGGAGAAGAACAATAGAATCAGTTCACAATGAAAGAGCAAGTGATATATGTGGTTGCTCTTAATACTGACACTGGCATTTTGTTTCTTGATAGTGATAGTTGGGTACTTGATGGTAGTTTTATTTCTATTATAATATAATATAACTTTATCCTCCTCTTCCCTCAGCGTTGCGCTAACATCTGGATTTAATAGTTCATATTTAAGTTAGAGTGTTTTTGATACATTTGTTTGCACCTGTAGGATAAAACAGTAGTTGTTCTTGCTAATCTGAAGCCAAGGAACTTGCGTGGTGTTAAGTCTTGTGGAATGCTTTTGTGTGCTTCTGATGCATCACATGAGAATGTTGAGCTTCTTGTGCCTCCCGAGGGTTCACTCCCTGGTGAAAGAATATGGTTTGGCTCGGAAGATGACAAAGAAACCCAGCCGGCCGCAGCTACACCCAACCAGGTAATAATTCCATACTTTGAAGAACTTTAGTTTTAGCCTTCCAATTGACATAAAGTTGGCATTATGTCATAAAAATCTGATCATTGATATCGTTGATTCTTTTTGTTAGTATGCATGGCAGCTCTAGATGTTCACTTGATTGTTTACCCCAAAATAGTTAGTTTTATCTAGTGTTTTTTTGTCATCTTACAATGTTCAATGTTGGAGATATCGTCTCTTCATTTGAGAACTCATGAATAGAGTCAGCATTTTCAGAGGTAGCATAGGTATATGTGAGTTTAGGTATGGCACTTTCATAGGGAGTTTATATATTCTAAGAAACATGACAGGCTGATGGCCCATTTTGTCTTCTCCTTTAGCTCTTGAAGAATCCTTAGTTTTACGGCAAAGGGTGAGAATTTATGAATCCCCCTTGCAGCTTTACACATTCATTTGCAGTAAGAATATTATCAAGACATGCATAAGTCGGAACTCCTTTTAAAGCTGTGCACCAAATTTGATCTGCTCACTTAAACTCTGAAAAAAATGTACTTTATAGTTTATACCATGTTCAGCCCGCATATTATGTTAAGTTCACTCAACTACTTACCAATCAACAATCTCAAAATGGTATAAAAATGAATTAGTGGCGATACAAGGAAAAAAAACACACACACAAAGACAACTCTCTCTCTCTCGTCTGGATACACTCCAATGTTCTAAGTAGCTGAACATGTTTATTAATAGTGGTCCAATATTGAACATAATCATGATACGATTAATGATTGTGTTGCCGTGTTGGATTCATGTCGGGTTTGCCTCAAACGAGAGATGAAGTGAGTAGAAACGGACGCTGCTCCCCTTCTCTGTTTTAACTCTCTTACCAGGCGCAATGGATCATGACGATGCACGGCATTCAGTGAGAGATGAGATGAGATGAGATGAAAACATTAAAGATGAGAGACAGATATGAGATAACAGAAGAAATCAAGTGATTAGCCTACACTATCATTAAATAGTATTAATAGTGTAAATGTGTTGTGCGTGATTCATTTGTCCAACACGAACAACACTATTATTGAGCCCAAACAAGCTTAAACCATGTCGTGTTCGTGTTGAGCCATGTGTAATGTCCCAAATTGCGAGCTTTAGTTTCTTTGGAGATCAGTACCGAATACTTGGTGCAAGTTTTGAACATGCATTTACTGTTACGATAATCTGCAGGTTAACAAAAAAAGGATATGGGAGGAGGTGCAGCCTAGTCTTAAAACCGATGATTCCTGCAACGCGATGTTGGGGTCACATTCAATGCGAACATCTGCAGGAATTGTGGTGTCCAGTTCTCTAAAGAATGCAAATATATCCTGAGAGCATTTTGGTGAGTTTTTCTTTTTAGGCACATCATATTCAGAGACTGATGTAATATACCTAACATTTTTTTAAAATTTCATTTTCGCACTCTAAAATTCGGAAATTTGTCCCTATTATTTGTTCAATTTATTTTTTTGCCCCCACAAGAATTGTGATGTTTGCCAAATAGTTCGGTAATTTTCTAGATTGGTCGATGATAGTTTAGGTGTATTTTTTGAAGTTGGCTTGGCACCTACTTATGTATTTTTTTCTTTGGGAATTTTTTCTATTGTTTCTGTTCATTTGTTCCCTCAGCAGAAGAATATAGAAAGCATGTGAGATTTGGATGATATATGTTTAGGGTAAATTACCGAAATGGCCATTGTACTATTTAAATTGGGCCAAATTAGTTTCTCAACTTTGAATTGAATCAATTTAGTCCATCGCGAGTATTTAGTAGAGCCGGCAATTTGGACTTAAACTTGTAGGACCCGATATTATTATTATGGGTAATCGCATAAAATTGTCTTGATCAATTTTCTATGGGGCATCCGACCACCAAATTCTATACTTCTTTCAATATTCAAGAAAATTTTGAATTCTTTCCTTGCTTTTTCTTTATATCATCTCTAAACATGCAACAAAAAAAAACCCTTTCGTACACGCAAGTCTAGCTGAAAATTTGATACCGAAACTTCACTCAAAATTCGTTTCACATTTTTTCAGAGTAAAGCCTAAAATCCAATCCAAAACCCTAACCTTTTCATATTGGACTTGGGTCAGGTCTTTCCAACCCGAACTACGAAAAACAGCCCAAAACCCGAATTACCGGTTACATTCAACTCATTTAGGAATGCAATGAACTCCAAGTTTTGAGTGTAGAGTCAGGACACACAAAACTTAATCAACATTTTTGCGAAATCGAGTTGTGTACAATAGGCTCAGTCAACTCTCAGGTCCGGTCAGACCCCCACGATTTGCCATATTTTCACAAACCCGAAACCCAATCAGAAGTCAAATTGGATTCAAGTCAAGTTTTTTCAACCCGAACATGGCCCAAAACCCGAAACACCAGCAATAGGTGCAAGATTCTTAGTCACCTTCAACTCATTGAGATTCTATCAGGAATGCAATTGCATATGCAAGTTACTTCCATGGATGTCAAGATTGATGAACCAAAACCACCTTTCTTGACCAATCTACAGTGCCCAACAAAACATGTTTCATTTCTCCAACATTTAAGCATTTTGATCAACAAAGAAGCTACAACCCAATATACATATACCCATCACATTCTGTCTTACATTATAAGAGTAAGATGGACACCATCATCATCATCATCGAAAACGATCCTGGTTCGACAAAACAAACCCTAATTAAGCTGTCACCTTAACCCCAACTCATTTGTTCTTATTATCTATGGCATAAACATACATCACATAGAGGGAAAACGAGGCACATAATTCGGGAAAAAGTGGAAAAAAAGTGCAGGCAAGACCTCATTTAGGCTGCGCGAAGCAAAAATGGAGGAAGATGATGCTCCAAAACCGCCAACAGCTCTCTGCCCTGGCTCGCGTCCTCCAATGCCTCGCTTCCGAGCCTTCTAACAGCTTCAACGAGCTGACCTCTCAGCCTTTGAGGTAACAAGCACCCGCCCACTTCGACACACTCCCTATACAATGGCAAGTACCCGATCGCCACTCTCAACGGGGCGGGAAGATCGCGCAAGCAAATCGGAGATCCACCCCATTTCAGGATTCGTACTAAGTTCATGTAATGTTCTTCTCCTTGCCTGATCCCGTCCGAGAAAGCTGCCTCTGACCAGTGCTCGTGGAGGAAAGCCCTTAGCTCGGGAGCAATGGTGTGATCATCGGATCTAGCAATGTTATCTGCAACAGCGTAGGTGGCAGCGGGATCGCCTAGGAAATCAGAACGGAGGAGAAACCCAACACCATCAAGAGACCCGCAACTTCTTTCACCGGCAGCTTTGAGAATTTCTATGCTGAGAGCTGCGATGACGTGTTGAGGGACGTGAGGAAGGAGATAGGCGGCGACATCAACTTGGCTGCTGGATGTGGCTGCGGTCAATGCGAGGCAGAGCTCCATATCCCGACAACCCCTTTTCACAAACCACTGGACGACTTGCATGCAACCCCTCTCAGCGGCCCTCATCAAAGGACCCAAGAAAGCCATGGCATTGCCCTCTTCCACTAGACACTCCATCGTGCCAATCTTGCAATAGTGTGAAGCAAAGCCTAAAGCTAGGTCGACATCGACATCCAAGCTGTTCCTTTGAGCAATCTACGCAAAAATCACAGATTGTCAGACAAAGATAAGTGGGGAAAAAAATGTCACAAACAACATTTCAAGCATAAACCATCTTTGAAAGCACCCACCACTTCCTTGACAGAACAAACAAAAAGATTTTTACTTGTGAAACAGGCAAAAATAGCTTACAAGATGAACGAGCAATTAATATAACAATTTTATACCGATGGGACAGGACATTGAGAGAAAACACGGCCACAAAATTAGAACAAACTCAGGAAATAGAACAGTAAGCCACCAAAGAGCCATGGTGTATACAACACATCAGATAGCATAGAAAGCCGTGTAAGAAACATGAATGACATGAACTGGCAAATAAGCTGATAGTACTACTGCACTTAATGCCACAATGAGTAACTTTAACATTTACATATATTGGTAAAACATCCAATACATTACCAAAATCCAATAAGGCAACAATTTCTGAATCAGTGCATCAAAATGGAACAATATAATCAACATTACCTGCAACAAAATGCGCACAAGTTCTGTACTCCCAAAACGTGAAGCTTCAAGGAAACACTGATTGACGTTGTCAGCACCTCCTTCCACCAACATACCAAGCAGCCCTTGAATTGCAGTTGCTGAAATACCCGATGCCCAACCTGGATCAAATGAGCTTGAGAAGAGAGTAAGGGGGAAGCAAGCTGCATCAAAAGCCTCTGTGAAGTCCTTCCCGGTGAGGTGGTTGCCGGCAAGATCTAAAAAGGTCTTGAATGCTGATAACTGGAGTTGGATCTCAACAGCCGAACTGTGACTCACTTGGTCCCTGTTCCCCTGGCAACGAGAATGGAAGCCGATACATTTTAGAGCCCATTCAGTGAACTTCTGAACTTTGGCACCAGCTTCTGCTTTCAAGACTTCATCCCCGTTGCATTCCTGAAGTCGCTCATGCAACCTGATTAACAAGTATATATGAAACAGAACAGCAAATCAACTGCATGCTATATGAATCCAATACAGCATTAAGCATGAATCCCATAAATAATTTTTTAATGTCCTTCCAGCAGTTGCTTAAAAAAATTACACTATCTAGTGGTAGAGCCGGCCGATCCAAAAATACATCCAGTCTATTATAAGTGACGTAAACCGACAAGAATGCGGGACGGATTTTAAGTGCCAGTGGGTTTGGGTCCAAATTGCCACCTCTATCCAATTGACAGGAATGAACTTTTGATAGAAAGAAAAAGGAAGCAGTTTACATTCTATACATTGTAAGTTTTGTGGGAGAGGAAGAAAAATGGAAGCTGCTAAAAGTTGTTCATTTAACAGAATGGTAAACCAAGAGAACGTAAAATTCCACTAAAAAACTCTCTTCCAGATTTATGCCCATTTCTGTACAAGTCGGTTTCAGTTGCTTTTTATTCCTCTCACTTCTCTCAGTTGCTTTCATCAAGGATAGCAATTCATATGTTAGTAACTTATTAGTATGGACCAGACGTTAGGTCCTTTACATGTAAGAGTGAAGATGAGACAAAGCTATAAACTCCCACAAGCATCAAAGATAGAAGCCCATAATTAGTCTATAATTGCCTCCATTTGCATATAGCTCCCTGTACTTTTTCCATGACAGCTCACAATACTTTTAATTTGTCATTCTGGCTATGTGAAACTAATGGTGATAGTAAGAGTTTAATGAGTATTTTGAAAACAAAAAATGAAAGATCTTGTGCCAAACGCATATTCAGAGCAAAAAAATTCAGCTAAATCTAACAAATTGAATGAAAAAATTGAGGGTACATGGAGTCAGTTGTCGCGAAAAAAATGTAGGTAATTATAAGCAAATGAGACTAAGTACAATATACTTGTTTGTGTTTTGCCCTAAAAATAATTATTCACCCAAATTAGGAACGTAATCTTTACCTTTGGGCCATCACAGTCACTGTATCGGCAAGACTCATTGTTCGGCTCTGGCAAGCAGAGACACATGAAGCAAGGAACGAAGTCCTAAGAGCAGCTCTTGTGAAGTCGTAAGCTCCATTTGCAATGATTTTTCTAATCAATCCGGTTATTCCATGAAGTTCTTGTTGTGTGCTCAAGAACCAGATCGAGTCCAATGTAATGCACAATGCATCATTAAGTGTCTGCGGATCCGCCAACAATATCAAACTCTCAGCAAGTTCCCAATCATGGGAACTCACTGCACCCTGAAACAGTCGACCCAACTCAATCCTATCCTGCCTACTCAGTTTCTTCTCTTGCCCAATCTTCTCTTCTGAGAGCTCGGAATCCGGTTCAAGAACCCGGGATTTATGTTTCTTCACACTACAACTACAACCACCCGATATTCTCGACTCCTTCCTAATAAGAGGTGTTTCTCTTGAGAACACCACATTACTCCCCTCACCTTTTTCCGAGCTAAACCCATGAAGTTCAACCAAAGCACTCTCGGTTCCATTTTCATCCGATTCCATTTCCACACATAGAGAATCTTCTGGGTTCATCTCATTAGCCAGATGCAAGCCATCAATCTCGTTGACAGGTACCGCCTCCTTTTCCATTCTCTTCCACAAACAACTTCTCACTTTTCGGATAGTTGAAAACCCTTAATTAAGCAAAAACTAATTCTCCCGAAGATTGCGAGGATGCATCATACAAGAACTAAACTCAAGGGCGCAGTATTAAGACCCTGAAGACTTTCGGTCTTAATGCCTCTGAGCAAACACAAAATGATAATCAAAACCCAAATATACAAACAAAACCCAAAACCCTTCAACCCCAACAAGTTCCTATTTTTTTAAATTACAAATTGAGATAACACAATTTATCACCCATCCAAGACAATCCAAATCTAATCTATCTAGAAAAACATCAAAAGATTCAA
This sequence comes from Pelargonium cotyledonis, assembly GCA_036897625.1. Classification (NCBI taxonomy): domain Eukaryota; kingdom Viridiplantae; phylum Streptophyta; class Magnoliopsida; order Geraniales; family Geraniaceae; genus Pelargonium; species Pelargonium cotyledonis. The sequence goes on along the minus strand of JAYMTA010000459.1, from coordinate 14,834 downwards.
AACCACATCATGAACCTCCTCAGCAGCCAAAAACCCTCCTTCGTCAAATCCACAGAAATCTAGTCATTAACCAGCGATCCAGAACAAACCCTAGAACACCAATAAACAATTCCATAAATTTCACAGATCAACATCAAATAAATAAATAAATAACATCAAAAAACCTAAAACAACAACCCTATATCCTCCCAATGAATGCAAAATTCTCGCAACATCTTTTCACCACCATCAATTTTTTGTGGGTACGGACTCAATACCCACAAATTTTGAATACAAAAATTGGAAAATTGAGCGACGGAAAGAGATTCGGTGGACGAGAAAATCGAAGAACATCGGTGAGGAGCTTGAGGCCATGGCAGATTCTGCTCTGATTATGAGGGATTGAGAATTTGATTGAGCTTATAAGCGAAACCTAGAAATGGAAAATGCAAAAAGGTCTCACCTTTATTGACGAAAGCGACGTCGTAGCAGATTCCTATGAGCTATATAGGTGTCGCCGGCGAGATTCTGGTGGAGAGGTTGAAGAAGAAGCAGAGAGGATTTGTATGGAGGATACAGAAACAATCTATATTCTACAAAATATAAAATTGGATAATAAAAATATATAAAAATAAAAATGTAAGGAAAAATGTTTCATTTTAGTCCTTGAAAATGTCCATTTTGTTTTGAATTGACACATAATTTAATTTTTGTTTCCGTTAAGTCCTCGTACTCTCAAAAATGTTCCAAGGACGACAATTTGGTCTGAACCCGTCGAGACCCGATGATCCCATCCAAAATGGGCACGGGATGGGTATTAGGGAAAAATTATATGATCAGGTAGCGGGATGGGGCACCTATAACCGACCTTACTCCTTGTGATGATATGTTAAAGAATACTATCTAATTTATTATAAAAATAATATTGACATTTTATAAAAACACTTATTTTAGTATAATTTTTATAATAAAAAAATAGAACTTTCATTTTGAGACTTAAGAAGTATTACGTTAAGAAAATAGAACAATAGTAATTTTAAGAGTTCATATAATTAATAATACATTATTAAATTAGACAATAAAGTGAGGAAAGAGTCGGTACGAGTGCTATAAAAACCGCAAGTTGTTAATTGTATAATTTTATTTCAAGTTAGTTCAATTTATAAATTTATAGTTCATTTCAACACACATATGCAAAAAATAAAATATTACATATGTTTCATAACAAGCGTCATTTCATAATTTTCACATTATTTAAGATAAAATGATGATAGCCTATGTAATTGTTTGTGTATTTTAATTACTACTAACAATAATTAAAAAAAAATGTATTTGATCATATATAGTGGCATTATCGGTACCCAATTTAATTTTTGTTTCAATTATATTCTAATAATGTCCCAAATTATTTCAATTTGGCCCTTCATATTAGGTGTTTTTTATTATATATAGTTTAAAGATCATGTTGCAGAAGGCTTGTGTTGAACCAAACCCAAAAGGGAACAAGTTGGGGATTCTGTATTGGAATTTAGGGATTACACGTAAAATACATGGATTTGTTCAAATTTGCTCAACTCGACTCAAGAAATGACCAGGACAATTTATGCAATCTAAAACTGCAAAAAAGTGGTTTAGTAAGAGTGCAAGTCCGAATTGCCAACTTTACCAACTATACAAATTTGACCTACATTAGTTAAATTTGCAAATTCAATTGATATCAATATCACGTGTTATCAGTTTATTTTCAAATAAATAAATGTCAAATTATTTTAATTTGACCCACCAAGATGAGATGTACAAATTTAAAATAAAATTGCGTAACTCATGACCAAATTGAAACGATATTGATAACACGAGTACTTAATTGAAACATAATTCAATATGGGTGTCAGTTAAAACAAATAGAAAAATGAAAATACTCACCAAATTGTATTTTCTATGACCTCTTTAGATAGATTTTTTGATTCAATGAACTCTCTTTACCATCAAAACTAGAGCTTGCGATTGGATCGTCGGCTCGCGAGCATTACTATCTCCACTTGTAAATAGCAGACATGATCGATAGAAAACAGTCAAGAAAGTAAAGTTGTAACTTTTAACTCGTTCTATTTTATCCAAGCTCGCGCAAAGCTTGGCCTAAACTTGTACCAGTTAAACGGGTCGGTCTAATTGCCAACCCTAATTAAGATTATACGTTGGGGAACAAATTAAAACAACTTTGATTATACGAAGACTTAATTGGAAGAAACAAATAAATTATGTACCGATTTAAAACAAAATAGACAATAATTTAGGGTTGAAAATGAAATATTACTCAAAATGTAATTGTCATGATTTTTTTAGATAAATTTTATTTATTGCATTGTATTTACTAAAAAGGAATTGGAGCAAATTGTGGTGGATGGAATTATGGTCCCCAAACTGCCCCTATGCTTTTGTGATATTTACAGAAAAGAGACGCATGAATAATTCTGTTTATCCATGAAAGAAAACGCAACACGTGTGTGTCTTTTGTGGAAAAGACATAACTGCCCATGGCTTGTTTCTGAAATTACTTTAGAAAAGTAGTCAACAAATACTGAAAACTATTGAAATTGAGGTCAAACTAGTGATGTGTGACATGGTCAAATTTGATTTTGACTATTTTTTTTTATTGTCAATTCAAGTCTTGAGGGTTTGTGCTTATTTTTTTTTTTTTATTTATTTTTTTTTTTTACCGTTTTGAGAGTCAGTTAAAATTTTTGTTCGGTTTTTCATTTTTAAATGGGCGGCAATTTATTGAATTACATATAGCAAATTTCGGTATTTCTCAAAACAAGACTCGTACTGTAGCGTTGTATGCAAGAGTTCAATTATGTCTAAAATAAATCAATGACCCTAAAAAAAACGTTATAGTAAAATTATTTACATTTAACTATTGTTCTTGAATGTGAACAATGCGTATTGTACTATCCACGCGCGTTGGAAAAAAAAAAGAAAAATTAATAAATTTCATTGTTGACGACTATAATTATTGCAGAAAATTGAATAGTTGACTATAATTTTATACCCATAATAAGACAAAACATACAGAGATGAAAATAAAAACAACGAAAATTATATCATTAATAAACTACGTACACAAAATAATATACAACCAAATAAATCATTAGTGAACTCACCTTTAACATCTCGCCCTAAGTTATTGCATTGATTGTAAAACGAAGTAAAAATTTATCTCAAAATTAATAATTTGATGGTGTGAACTTTTAACGCACATTATAAATATGTTTTTTGGTCTAACTTTTATAATATCTAGTAGATGGTAAAAATATTAAAAAAATAATACATATATAACAATAGTAAAAGTGTTCTTCACTCCAAAACCATAAATGAAAATGGCAATGAAAACAAATTCACATCAACATTCATTGATACAAAAACAAATTCTTTAATGTGAAGAAAAACAAGGTTATTATCATGTTCTCTTCCTACAGAATCAATACAAGAATATTTCCCACATTTAACATGAATACATACAAACTTACAAACACACACAATCTAATCTAAACAAGCAAAACCAAATTCAATGAATCAATTGAACAACAACAACAACATCAACAAAAATAATCGTATCGTATAAAGTTAAACCTAATCAACGAGGGCCTTACGTTTTTGTTCAACTCTTCGGTCCATGCTGTGGAAATTTGGTTCCTTCGGGATGGTAGGCCTCTTTCCTCGTGACAATGATCGGGTTGTGACAACATCATTTTCACTTTTCTCGGGTTTTTGTATTGATGCTTCGATTGGCTTCGGTACATGGATGGTGTGGAAATTTGGTTCCTTCAGGATGGTGGGCCTCTTTCCTCGTGACAATGATCGGGTTGGGAGAACATCATTTTCACTTGTCTCGGGTTTTGGTTTTGTTCGTGATGTTTCGATTGTCTTGTGTGTCGGTTTTTCCTTCCTACTTGGTGTAACCCTAATGAGAGTATAGTAGCTAACAAGTTTAATACTATATAAAGAAGTAAATAATGTATGTTCTTGCCTTGAAGGATAGGTAATTTGCAACTCACCCTTGCGATCTTGCAGGTTGTTTGGTCAATGTTGATGATTGGATCCTTTTCTTGACCATGTCCTTCAATTTTGTAGCACGTAAATCAACGAGGCTTGTGTTCTGGTGTGGAGTAGTGCAAGTTGCCATGTTTCTCTGAAAATCATAATCGTTATGAGAATGTTTCAAGGTTAGTCTCTACTACATTAACAACAATCACAAAAGTGAAACCAACATGACTTCTTTTTGTTTGCTTACAGGTCGATCCTTCTGTGTTCGCTTTTCTGACTCCCTTTCTCCGCCTTCACACGTATCCACTTGTTTTCTCCTAGAGATTCCACCCTTGAGCCTCGGGACGGTACTTGTGATCTCCTTCAGAGGTGGGAGGATTTTTTTCTCCAAGTTTGCTTCTTTGAGAATCTGTCTTTCCTGAAACAATCGGAAATGAGAATCAAGAATCATTATGATTTTTCGGTCATGAGAACGACTCTAGAATCTCATTTTAGCCCAAACGCCAAAAACTCGCCAACAAAAATTTGCATACATCAGTTCTCAGCCTAAAAGGCTTCGGATTAGTAGGCTTTGGTTTTCTGTACTTCAGCGCTTGCATGCCATTAGCCGCAGAGGTACTAGTATCTTTGATTGTCTTGCCCAAGACTTTCACCTGTTTCAATTTTATATCGCGTAAAAGATCAGATACTGAACAGCTAAAAATCAAATAATGAGTAAATCAAAATAACAGTTAAAAGTTCTTAGTTAACAAATCCACCTTTGGGGTACAGCATTTGGAATTCTTCTGCTTCCCGGGAATTTTGTTGTGTCCGAGTCCCTGATTAAGACCCCGTTCTCTGTGATCATTGGACAAAAAAAATCATTAGAATGGAATTAAAATCCCGAACAAATATAACGCATAGATTGCATAAAGCTCGCACCTGTTAGCGTCGGGGAGAGATGCATTTTCTTTATCATCACTCTCCATGGCTTCATTGCCGTTTTCTTTGTCATCGGGTGCTACTGATGCATTTTCTTTGTTATCATCACCAACCATAACTTCTGGTTTTTCTTCGGGGGTTAAAGCATTTTCTTTATCATCAATCTCCAAGACTTCGTTACAGTTTTCTTTGTCACCATATATAACATCTCGTTTTTCGTCGGTGATTGAAGCAGTTCCTTTATCATTACTCTCCAGGACTTCATTGCCGTTTTCATCGTCAGCATCTATAACTTTTATTTTTTCGCCAGGGACTGAAGCAGGATCGTTATCATCACCATCCACAACTTCATTGCCATTTTCTTTGTCCAGCATTGTTTCAGCTGAATTCTCATGTAATGGTTTTAGGGTTTCCAAAACTGTCAAGCACTTCAACACATTTCCTGCATTGATCTTACAATCTAGAGAGCCATTTCTTGATTTCTCGTCAACCTCCATATCACTAGAGTCATCGTCATAAGGCACCGAAGAATCACATTGTCTAATCTCGTTCTTCTTGATATCTCCTCCTCCTCCTTTAGCACATCTTGAAGGTTTCACTTCCTGACCCTTTCGCAACGAATCAAAAACCCGACTTTTGACCTCTCTAGCACCTAGTTTCTTTCTGGAAGCTTCTAAGGGTTTCCTTTGGCTGTTGATCTCAAGCTTCTTCATTCCGGAGCAGATCTTTCTCATAGGAGTATCCAACTCCAACGAAGCTTTAATTCTCACTGCCTTCTTCGGAGAGTGGAAAAACAAAGCCTTTGCAACCACCTTGTTCTTCGCCAATCCAACATTATCTGGTGCTTTAGGTTTCCGAACACTCTTGAAGGGATGTGGATTCGAGACTCGCTTTCTGTTTCTTGGTGTAGTCAAAGCCTTGCCACCACCAACTGGTCTATTCGCCTTGGTGTTCGGTGTTGCACAAAGCTTAGTAACTAATTTGCCTTTCACTTCACAACCGGCCATTTTCTGAGAAATCGAAGACATCACATCAAATCTTGATGCTCTTGTTCTGGAGGATTTTGGAGGAGCTGTTTGCGGACATTTCAGATTGGTACTGGAAAAAGAAAGTATATACACAGTGTTTACTCAAAGTCCATTCACATTAGCAAAAGAAGCGAAGGTAACAAAATAAAAATAAAAAAATTCAATACCTCAAAGCTTTTCTATTTAGTGCTCTTCGAAGCCGGACATTGGGACTTCGGGCTGCCATTACCTGTTTAATAAACTTCTGTTACATATAAAGCAAACTATTGATGAAACCAATTCAAGATGAAAAAAAGGACTCTAGACTAATTACCCGAAGGACAAAGTTCTTGTAAATGGCTTCGGGATCTATTTCTTCTTCATGCTTCCGGTCACATCCTGAGAACAGTAGGTATAAGTTAAACATAGTTGAAGGCTTGATGATGGAAATTCGATCACTGACAAGTGAGTGACGATCATGATGATACTAAAAGCTAAAAAGTACATGCATATGCAGATGGAATAGAAGATAATGAAAAGCATGCACCGAAGAAACCGAATTCACTAGCAAGGGAAGCACTAATAATCATTAACCGTTTGGTGAATCGAGAGAACAAACAAAATATAGAAACCCGAAGTAAGTATTTCTGCCAAGGAATTCCAAGGCTATATGAATAAAGCCGCAGTTACAATTTTAAAGCTTTCTTGAAACATCTATTTGAGTGACTTGAGTCTTTCATTTCTAAGACTTCCCATATCAGTACTAATTCCACTTCCAAATTTGCTCCATTTAAGTAGAAAAAATTAGAGCCAAAAAAAAAAAAAACCCACAAACCTTGTAACCCTATAAATGCCAAAACTTTACTAAGTCTTGGGTATTTCTCAAAGATAAATCCAAATCCACTCAATAAAATCTCCAATTTCTGTGCAAATTATCAATGATATCAGAAAATCAAGAACCTATAATTTTATTAAGCTAACACAACCCACCAAAAGCTCAACTATATTCTCAATCAAGTTAAAAACTAGGAGCAAAAAAACTTGTTTGACCCTATCCCACCAAAAATTTGAAGGATTCAGGTTAAACCCATCAAAGGGCACCGAAATCTAACCAGGAAAAACCAACAACCCAACAACACAAATTAAAAGCAGAATTAGAAATACTTGAAACCCAAAAATGATTAATGAATACTGACCCAAAACCCAGTTATTTCTCAAAGATAGATCCAAATACACTTAATGAAATATATCCGATATTCTGATTTCTGTCCAAATTTAGTAATGATAGTAAAGTTTTAAGACAACAAGTGCCTACAATCTTAGTAAGGTGACCCAACCCACCTCAAAAGTTCATTTTTTTTTCTTCATTTTTCTCAAAATCTAGCAACAAAAAACATGTTTTTGGCTCAATCGGTCAATCTCACTTAGAATTTGAAAGATTCAGGGCAGACCCACAAAAGAGTACCAAAATCTAACCAGAAAAAAGCCAACCAAACAACCACAGAACTTCAAATTGGTGATACAAATCAATACCAGAATTAGAAATACCAAAAACCCAAAAATGAACACCGACCCCAAAACTCAGGTATTTCTCATAGACAGATCCAAATCTGCAAATTAGTAATGATATTACAGTTTCTAACACAACAACAAGTACATCTCATTAAGCTGACACAACCCACCCAAAAAGTTCTCAACTTTTCTTCCATTGTCCTCAAAATCTAGCAACTAAAAACATATTTTGGCTCAAACCCACTAAAAAATTTCAACGATTCAAGTGAAACCCATCAAATAAAAAACAACAACCCAACAACCAAAATTAGAAATATGAGAAACCCAGAAACGAAAACTGACCAACACGCATGCAGAACCAGTAGCGGTCGTCGTCGGGACGGCGGTGCTCCGGCGCGGTGAAGTCCACGAACTTGGGCGCTTCGATGTTGTCGTAGAAGTCCTCATCACATTGTAGTTGCTGTTCTTCTTCTCCGGCGTCGAAGATCTGCACCAATGATGTCTCCAGATTCTCATCCATTTACGGATCCGAGGGAGGAGCGTTATAGATAGCGTGTGTAGTTTTCGTGGCGAGTGAGAGATTGTGGGTGAGACAGAGAGGGATTGAGGTTTAAATGATCTGATGAAAGTAGCCGTTACAAGAAAGGTTAGATTCGGACAGACTGGTAAGAAAATGTGTTGTTCAGGGGCATAATGGTCATTTCATGTGCACTTTATTTATGGTATCATATTTTTGGTGTTTTTGTGTGACCTAACGTATGTTTTGTAATTGGTCCTAGGCCCTTTATTTTATTTTACTTTATTTATTGATTGCAAAATTCGAAGATTAAGTAAATAACGAAGCAAAATAAAATTAAGGCCCAATCATGCGAATCCGATTTTTTCTTCTCCTTTTCTAATCGATTGAGTTTTACAGTTGGATGTACTATTTTTTATCTTTCACACATTTGTGTCTGATATGACTTCACAACAGTCACGTACCGACCTTTTTCATGAGCATCTGAATTAAGAGATGGACCAACCTTTTTCCATGAGCATTAAGAAATATAAAGCATATATATTGACAAAAGAGATTATACCTGCACCATTAAATACACTAATTTTCATCCGTTTCGCAAATATAAGAACATATCGCGTAACCAAGATCACCCTAAAGACGCTTTAAAGAAACCCTTTCTTTCCAGGACGTGACAATAGGCTCAAAAGGCTTTCAATATCGTGCATGCATGCAACTTCAAGTGTAGCTACGTATAGAACTAGAATTTAGAAAATGATATGCGTAGGTGTGTGATGTGTGGCTCATGCTTTTCAAGCTGATATTCACAACCAAAGTCGTACAAGAACTTGTCATTATATTAAAGCCAGCTTCTTTATATATATAACCCACCAAACAAGCAACAAATTAAATTTAATTAACTACATTTCAAGCTATTTTTAATTTGATGCACATTTAATTTGATACAATATATATTCAAGAATCAAGATCATGATGATGATGAGTACTCATGATCATGATCAATCATGTGTTCTTGTTGCAGCCATTGCATTGTTTATGGTTTTTGCTTTTCTTATCCGATTGCTCGGAAAGAAAATGGTGAGAGGTTTAATGGAGAACCAAGTTGATCATGAAAAGGGTGGTTCGAGAAATGGTGAAATGGAAGATCTATGGGCAGAAGAAATGGGAGATGTGAGTAGAGATAGTGATGTGATCATTGTGGGAGCTGGTGTGGCTGGTTCTGCCCTAGCTTATGCCCTTGCCAAGGTCACTCTCTCCTTCTTAAGTTTCTTCGTTTACAGTTTGTACGTGCGTGTCATGTTGTTGAAGGTTGATTAATTTGTGTGTGCCATATGGGCAAACACAAACATGCATGCCAATGATGCCATGACGCGTTTAAACTAATTTGGTTTGGTTGAAGTGATCTAAATATGTTAGGGCGCAACACCAACACCGTGAAATTCGACTAACTAATAAAGTTGAATCTTTAGTTATGTACGTAAGTACTTTAAACCGTATAGTTCGTTGTTGAAATTTAACTCAATTTAACACAAACATAATGAAACTACAAGATTAGTGATCGATCAGGCATAGTGTTGATATTGTAATTACGTGTTGAGACATGAATCGTGAGCTCTCATCTTGATCGAGTAACGAAAAAACGAGCATAGCTAGGCATCATTTCAAGTCCTAGATGGTTACATATATATGAGGATTACATATTCTTTTCTAGGTTTATTTTAGGACTTTGTCACATAAATACTGATTTTCTACATATAGTTTACTTCAAATATTAGTATCTTGATTGAGTATACATTTACTAATGTTATTAACTCGTTTCGGATTAAAATACAATGTATCACTACAAAATAAGGCAGTTCGGGTCAAGCAAATGTTGTAGGAAACAGTTTTGCTACAATATTGCGACAACATCTTGCAATAAGAAAAATCACTAATTCCAAGTTGCAGCATGTGCGACAAGATTACTATAACTTTACTACAAATTCGGGTTAAAACGCAATGTATATACGAATATATAGATTGAGATTCTATTTTTTCTCGGGTTTTTTTTTTAATCTTCTTGCAACAGGATGGGCGTCGAGTTCGTGTAATCGAAAGAGATCTCCAAGAACCCGACAGGTTTGTTGGCGAGGGGCTACAGCCCGGAGGCTATGTGAAGTTAATAGAGTTGGGTCTCGAAGGTACGCACGTACACAACAACATTAACAATCGAAATCTTGATCATGTTTACATTTCAAAAATTGTGCATTTCTTATGTATACAGATTGTGTAGCTGATATTGATGCTCAACATCTTCTTGGATACGTGTTCCACAAGAAAGGAAGATATGCTAAACTCCTATACCCTTCGAGCAATTCGGTTTCAAATAATATTGTCACTGGTATATGTTTTCGCAATGGTCGTTTCGTGCAAAAGTTGCGAAACAAAGCTGCATCTCTACCCAAGTATGCTATTTTTTTGTCCAAAAAATTGGCATGATTTAGCTGATATTTGCATTGTCATGACTTGTTTCTCGACTTTTGTCGAAAAAGTATGTTCTTTTCATTGATTTTATATCGTGTTACTTGTTAAATGTGATATTGGAGAAACATTTTGACGTGGGTTTTGCTGATATTTGCATTTCAATGACTTGTTTCTCAACTTTTATCGACAAAATCTATTAAAATTCATCAATTTTTTTTTATCATGTTACTTGTTGGTTGGAGCAAAACTTGACATTGTTTTCATGTTCTGCGGATATTTGTATTGACATGACTTACGAAACTCGACGTGGTTTTGTTGATATTTGCATTGAAATGACTTGTTTGTCAGCTTCTATCGATCAAATAAACCAAGTCCAGTATTGATTTTGTATAGTGTTACTTATTGTTAAGTGTGACGTTTTGTTGATATTTGCATTGACACTACTTGTTTCACAACTTTTACTGGAAAAGTCTATTTAAGTTTTATTGATTTTGATTCGTGTTACTTGTTGTTAAGTGTGATATTGGAGCAAGGGACCGTAACATCTCTTATTAAAGAGCAAGGAATTGTGAAAGGTGTTCGATACAAAACTAGTAACGGTAGAGAAACGAGAGCATATGCTTCTCTCACAATCGTTTGTGATGGATACTTTTCAAATTTGCGACGCTCTCTTTGCGACGCCAAGGTGAAAAATACTATGTCATAGATCACATTGTCAATTATCGAAACTATTTTTTGTCAACAGGTCAAACGTTTCTTCTCGAAATTTTGCATTTCATGTCTTGCAGATGGATTTAACATGTTACCTCGTTGGATGGATCATGGAGAACTGCCAACTTCCTTATCCGAATTATGCACATCTTATGCTTGGGGACCTTTCTCCCGCACTTATTTATCCCGTGAGTAGCACTGAGACTCGTTGCTTCATCAGTATCCCGGGAAAGAAACTTCCTTCGATTTCTAATGGCGACTTGTGTCATCACATTAAGACTAATGTAGTTCCTCAGGTATTTTTTTAGTCACGTAAAAATTAAGGGTTAATTGCAAATAAATACATTATATTTAATTAGTTGAGTTAAAACTTATATTTTTGAATAGTTCAAGACATATTTGCCTAAAATTTAAGTGATTTGTGTAAGTATTTGTGCCAGATGGCACCTGAGCTTCGCAGCTCGATCATGGACACGGTGGATAAAGCGAAGTTAAAAGCAATACCATATTATCAAATGACAACTACACAACATTGCACGCCGGGTGCTTTCTTGTTAGGGGATGCATTCAACACACGACATCCCCTAACAGCAGGAGGCATGACCGTAGCTCTATCAGATGTTGTTGTGATTCGGGATCTTCTTATGCATTTAGCGGATCTCGGAGATGCATTTGCAGTTCGCAAGCAACTTCAATCTTTCTACACCAAGCGCGATGTACGAAAAATCTAAATTTTCTTGAAAATGTGTTGCATTTGAATTTTAAAACTAAGCTCAATATGAGGTTATAATTTTAAATTAATTCTCATAATCCAAGAGTTTTTATATTGAGTGTGAAAAATGTGAATCTCATTCTTTAGGGGTTAATAATTGTGTTTGGATTGAATCGAAGGTCTGGTCTAGGTCTAGGTCACCTACTTCGGTCTGAGTCAAGACTCGGTGCTAGTTCGAGTCAGTCTTTGGTCCACCTTTTTTTTGCTGTAGCTAGGTCGGACCCGATGAACAACCCTAGTGATAATCTATTTGCCACTTTTTCTCTACTCGAAATGTCCAGTATTATCAGGTCAGATCAGTAATATTGATTCGCAAGCTATTAACCCATTTATTAGCTCTAATTATACACTAGTTATATGCAATGCCCAAGATGCACATACACTCTCATTTTCTCAACGTACCCAAATTTGTTGTGTAACAAACAATTGGACACACAGAAACTCTTCGATTTCATGTCTACTAATTTTCTAATAATAGTTTAAAAGAACATGTGTCAGACACTTTACACGTATCTCCCAATTATTTTTTTAATAAAACACTCTAAAACACATTGACGATCACGAATTAACGTAATTTAATTAAAAGCACGTCGCGTCGTGTCCCGTTTCTCTGCCCTTGTTTAAGACTTGATATGGTTTTGTCTCAGCCACTTGCTTTCATAATGAACACACTAGCAGCAGTGCTGGATGGTGTGTTTTGCAATGTGAATAACCAATCCATGAAGGAAATGCAAGATCTATACCTGGATTGTTTTCGGAAAGGAGGTTCTTTTGTGATTTCTCTAATGAATCATGTCTCAGGATTAAATGTCACTCCTCTCAGCATTCTACTCTTTGTGTGCTCATTGATTTCCTCACTCATTGGCCTAGTCTTGCTTCCATTTCCATCTCCGAAACGGATCTTAATCGGAGCCCGACTCATATGGGTACGTACGTTCGATCTTGCAAAAACTTATGGTGAAGAAACCGGCAAAATTAAATGGCTCGTGAACTATTAGGACCCGACCAGCTTGGTGTTTGATCCAAATTTACGCCAAAACGGCTCTTCAACTATTGAAAACCGACCGAAATCAACATATATATCATATATGGTTGGTGAGAAAGCACTAGGAGTTGCTACCTCATCAACTCTTACAATTTTAAGCATTCTCTTTGCTTCTAGCTAGAATGCCCTCTCATTTTCCTTCTGTTACAAAGAATCATCTATTATCTAATAAAAATAACTAATAACAATCATTATAACAATCACTAGATCACATTAGCTAATAGCAAACAAGATGTGCACTTTATATAGACTTTACTCACTTCATCACATTTTCATTTTTCCGATGTGGGACACAAGTAGACCTTTTATATTACCTTCTCATTGACATTTTTCTTTGAAGTTTTCAATGTGGGACAATATTATCACATTATTCTCACTTCACAATTTTTATATTCATTTTTTCTTAAGTTAATTAGTGATTAACTTTTTTAATCAACTGATTATTGAAATCAACATATAAATTTTAAATTTGAAAATTTAGTTAGTTAGAAACTCATTTGAACGTGATATAATTTTGGGTTACAAAATGATATGTTTCTTTTAGAGCTAAAAACGATACGTTAAGACTTATAAAAAAATAATTTCCTTTATCATTAGGAATTTTTGTTATTTTTACTTCATTGCGATTGAATAATTTTATTAATTCAATATATCTATATGTGATTATATGAATTATGAACTTATGGTTTAAACCATTATTAGTCAAAATTTTATTGTAAATTCTCTTATTTTAAAACCATAGATTATACGTTGAATTATATATATATATATGTAGTCCCATAGTGAATTTTTTAAAATTTTGAATGATTACATAACGTTTTATTTAAAAGTAATATATAATAAACTATTTAAGTAAACACCGATAAATTGTAATATAAATTAGATCAATAATATTTTTATTATAAGATTTTGCATCCCGTGCATCGCACGGGTTAAAAACTAGTGTCTCATGATAGCGACTAGCTACTACGAGCCTTATGTCAATTTTAGTGACATGATTGAAACTGATATATAATGTAACGGTTGTGACCATTTTGGTCCGGTTTTCAATAGTTCGGAGGCTATTTTAAAATAAAACTAGTAAATTGGTCAAGTTATGATAGTCCAACCAAAATCGAAAGTAAAACTAATGTGATTGGTCTCGAATAGTTTAGGGATCATTTTGTATAAGATATGTAAACGAGTCAAATATTGATAGTTTAGCAAAATCGAAAGAAAAACTATGTACTAGTTGTAAACACAAAAGACTATGTTGATCGGTTTTCAAAGTTCATGAACCATTTTAACATGATATTAATAAATTGGCCAGATCCTAATAGTTCACCAAAATTAAAATAAAAACTAAGAGAAATTGACGTTGAAGTTTGTTTTAGCATAAATCTAACGACGTTGATAGAAAAACTAATGATTGTTAAGTAACATATATATAACTATTTGGTCTATTTTCAATAGTTAAAAGATTGTTTTAGCATGAAACTAGTAAATTAGTCGGGTCTTGTAGTGTTTTCAACTCTAACTCGTTCCACGCTTGTATGTTTTATTTTTATGCAGAATCTTGCAAGCACATTCACTTCCACGGTAGGGACTACTAGAGTGAACATAAATAAAGATTCATTACTCCGCGTTGATCGAGAGAACTCGAAAAAAACTATGTAATCTAATATATATTAAAGAGAAGTCCTTATCTATCTATGTGACATGTATCAGTCTCAAATTTTTAATTAAATATTCAATTGAATGACATGTGTCATTAATTTACAATTTAAAATTATTTCTTCAATAAATTAAATCATCTTAATAAAACAATTTGAAGAGATAATTATCTTTTTCAAATTTGTTATGGATAATTGTTTTTTATTTAAA
>JAYMTA010000458.1:0-28374 GCA_036897625.1 Pelargonium cotyledonis | reverse complement strand
ACTACAATGGGTCAAAGCTAATCTACTCCAAATAAGAACTAACCTACAACAAATTAAGCTGAAGTCAGCCAACTAGGGCAATTTGACTAACATGGTCAAACTACAATGGGTCAAAGCTAATCTACTCCAAATAAGAACTACTAACCTACAACAAATTAAGCTGAAGTCAGCCAACTAGGGAGTTGTCTCATTCACAACAAATCTTAGGAGCTAAGCAGATTAGAAATGAAACTAATGAACTATCTATCAAGTTGTCAAGGAGAAGTTACTTGCTTTCTAATTCTGCTCGAGCGCCTGACAGGAGTTGCTTCTCCATTACCCTGCACATCCAGCCAACAAAGTATGAGAAACAGTATGTAAATTGAAATACGAATATAAAGAAGCTAAAGATTGGAGCTTCTATAAAAAAATAAAAAGAAAAGTGGTCCGTAATACTTACTCGCTTAGCAGAGATTTTCTCATACGTGGTGAAACTTCCATAAGATACAGAACCCACAGAGTAATCATCTGAAGAAGCTAAAGATTCTCTCTTGTAGTTCTTCTTGGGCTTCCTGTCCTGACTCTGTGCTTCACTAGAATCATCCACTCCTTTCTTACTGTATGATGAGCTAATCTGGAAACTACTCATTTCTGAGGGACATGACTCGTCATCCAGATCAGCTTCTGTTAGCAAATTACAAGACGACAGCCTCTCATAGAAATTGTGTTCAACACTGGCACTAACTGACTCGGGACTGATATCAAATTTCTTGGTAAGCAGCTGCTGATCTGCAGGAGCTGCAAGATTTAGTGCAGGGGTATTGATACTTGACACGGCAGAGTTTTCTTTTCTTTTGTAGACAAAGAAAGTTGTGGCAGCAATTAGAGCCAGTAATAGCAAAGCAATTCCAGGAGCATTCAATTCCGAAACTTCATCTCTTAACCAATTAAGATCCATTGTTTGTCTGCCCTCAGATGAAGAATCTAACTCTGGTCTTTCAGGAGATTCATCTGCTTCAGTGGACTTGATCTCTGATTCATAAGACTGCAAATCATTTTCACCTTGGTGATCTTCTGTTTTTAATAAGGTATCTGGAACTTCTGAATGCTCCCTGGAGGACATGCCGCTTTCGAAGTTGGTCTCCATATGAGAAGCAGCAGCTTCAATTTTTTCTTGGGTCATGCCACTTTCCAAGTTGGTTTCCATATGAGAAGCAGCAGCATCAATTTGTTCTTGGGCCATGCCACTTTCCAAGTTGGTTTCCTTATGAGAAGCAGCAGCATCAATTTTTTCTTGGGCAGTCTCTGTGTCTAAGTTGTTGGTTTCGGATGCTTCACCAGGTGGTCTGAAACACACTTCTTCAACTTCTGGCGTGCTATGCTCTGCTGCCACATATTCACTGTTGTCATGTACTGAATGTTCTAGGCCATCTTGTTCAGCTAGTAGATCACTATGCACTTCAGCTACTGGAATATCATGCACTTCAACCTTTGCATCTTCTTGTTCATCGTATACTTCAGATTCTAGATCCCCATATCCATCAATTTCATCCACTTCAATTTCTGGATGACGCATCTCTTCCAACTTTTCAGTTTCAACCACTCTCTCCAAACCCACAGTAAGTTCAGACTCCAACACAATGCTTTGAAACTCTTTTTTTGCTCCCGAATAACGCTGGTTGAATAAAAGGTGCCCATCAACTAAATATTGATCATCGTACAGAGCAGTCAAGTTGCTATACTTCAAGGTTCCAAACCTGTGCACTCTTAAATTAGAAACCAATTCAAAAAGGTAATATATAGACTTAGCATGCCAAAGCCTGAAATTTTGAGCTAGACCATCCAAGTGTGCTGTCACATATGCACTGAATTCAAGAGGAACATACAAGTTAGAGTAACTTGAATCCTTGAGCACCAAACCAACTACTGAGGAATCAGTGACAGAAACTGACAAGCAAGCAACCAAGAGTGTTAGCAGGAAAGCAACAGTCTTTGGCCTCCTGAAGAAATGCAACTTATTCACCCTTTTCCCATCAACAGTACCCTTGGACATGTGAGCGCTACTGCTACTAATGGGGTTGGATTCAGAAGCATGAAGCACCTCTTCCTCTTTCGGTTGAACCATTTCAATTGAGACTTCAGCATCTTGCACCATTTCACCAGAAATTTCTTCTTTCATCATTTGACCAAAAACTTCTTCTTTCAGCATTCCCCCAGAAGAAACATCCTCTGAATACTTATGGGAATCCTCAGACTGAGTTTCTGCTTCCTCTGTAAATCCAGCATCAGGAGAGCTTTCAGAGATAAAGTTGTTCTCAAGCCCCTCACCTTGCCTTTCCTCAGATTGAGTTTCTGTTTCCTCTGTAAATCCAGAATCAGAAGAGCTTTCGGAGATAAAGTTGTCCTCACGCCCCTCGCCTTGCCTTTCCCTATTGAGGTATACCTCGATTCGTGGGTTAGGCCTGTAGCGTAGGAATTGAGGTCTTGGAGAAGTGAAGTTGGTCTCCGGATCATAAGGATGCATATCGGCATCAAGGGGTGCCAAGATATCACGAGATGGACAAGGACTTGAGCCAATAGGACTCCGATCCAGATTAACACATTCCTCTTCCACAGCATGAGTACTATGTCTCAATCTGGAACCACTCTTGGGAGTGCACTGGACCACCTTAGGATCAAACCCTGAAGCTTTGGGAATCAAAGGAGCTCTGAAATCTGTTCCCTTGTGCTCGAATTCAGCAACAGCATAATCATTATTTGAATCTGTTTGAGGCTTTGCATCAATGAACTCCAACACATCCGAGAAACCCACTAAATTGCTCAAGGTTTTTCCTTCAGATGACGGAAAAGAACTACAAAGAGACTCGTTTTTTTATGCTAAAATTTTCTTCTTTGGCGATGCAGTGACCTTGGAAGTTGCAGAAATAGTAGGAGACATGAAATTTTTTGTACCCTTTGAAACAGATGGGGAACGACTTCTTGCCCGTTTCAGTTCCTGCTCTTTCCCATTTTCTTTGTCCTCGCACAAAGAAGAGGGAATGCTCTCTCTGCTTATGGAGTGCCTCCTTGGAAAATCTGCATCATTTACACAAAGCAGAATCTTCAAGAGAGCCCATGAAACTAAATTTTCATGAGACGAATCAAACCAAACCTATCCTATCAAACATATATATCATGTTTGGTTGGCAAGAAAATTTAGAGAACCCAATTGAACATAAATTTGGAATATCTCAGCTATTACTCCCAAAATATTTCTTTCAAAAATTAGATTTCAAATAGCTGACCTAGATATTTCAAAATTTAGCTACATGTTCAGTATAGTCCTCCAGTAAATCGCTACTTCAGGAAATCCAAACAGATAAATAAACTAAACTTAAGCCACAACTAGTGAATTTTCACAAACTAAAAAAAAAATCTTAATAACACATAATGTATCAAGTTCCAATCTTTTTCTTCTATCTCCTATCAGTTTCTCCGAAACCAAACAGATATAAATAGAAAAGAAATGTGATAACTAAAACAGAAAATTGCAAGGTAACAAAAGAAAGGGAGAAGTGAATGTATAGTTCCCAAACCTGAAGGACTGTTAGCAAGAGTAACAGAGTTGAAGCCTTTCTGTTTGGTGGCGATGGAAGGCTTCGCGAACGGGTTTCCACTGAAGCTCCTCCTCATGGAGTTATTGATCTCTGACAATCTTGAATTAGGGTTCCTATTGGGAGAAGATTTGGTCACCGACGCAGCCATGGACGACGTTGTGACGCAAGAAATGCAAGAGGAGCTAGGGTTTAACTGTTCAAGAATAGAAAGTGTAGAGATGAGCAAGAGATTGCTAATTTGCGAAGAAGATCTTCAAATATCTGATGAAGAGATAGTGTGAGTGGGAGATTCTTGAAGAATGGCGTCGTAACGGCTAGTTTACAGTGAGGGTTTTGGAAATTTAAATGGTGAAGTTTTTGACCGTTGGGGAGGGATACAGGTGTTGGAAAGTCAATAATGGAAGAAAGGGCTAGCAGCCGTTGGATGGTATGAGTATTAGATTCAGATGCGATCCTTTGCATGTCATTTTTAAAAAACAGTACTCATCTGTTTCAAATTAAATATCATTTTAAATTTTAATTTTATTTAAAAATAAAAATTATAGAGTATTTTTTATTATTATCAAACATGTACACGTAGTTTTTATTAGATAATCAATTTAATTAGAAGTTTAAATTTATAATTATAGTTTTTATTTATTATTTTAATACTATATTCTAGCATGTCTCTTCATGTGCAAACCCGTTATAACTTTGCAAGTGGATTCAAAAGAGATAGATAATACAACTCATTCTCGAATGATATAAGGGCATCTCCAATGGTGGTTTATAAGAGTGTAATAGCATAAAAAAAGTTGCGCATTACACTCATATCTATGAACCATGTAATAGATATTATGCACATAATACAATGATTGCATATGACATTTGTTTATTTTGTTGTCCAATCCAATCAAAATGGTTACAATATTATTAAAATAATAATAATTTGTATGAAAAAAAAAATTAAAATGGGTTTATTCTATTACACTCTTAAAAATAATAAATTATGTGGCAATTGTATTATACTCTTACACTGTAATTCATTAAAGATGCCCTTATAAGACTTGTATAGAAAGTTGAAAAAAAGTGCATAAGCAAAAACACTATTTGTGCAATCTCACAAGGAGCTGCAGAGAAGCCAAAACGTCAAAGAGATTAAACAAAAGTAGACAACTAATTAACAAGAAGAAAACTAAAGCCAGACTAGCGAATCGCACAATAATAATAGACAAAGAAGCAAAGTGAAAATCCCCATGTAAAAATTTGCCAAAACTCAAGCTGAGAGACTACGAATACATATTTCAGATTTTGACTATACAAATGAAAATGAACAAAACATAAACCCAAGAACACGGTGCTGCTAAATAAGTGGATAAAGAACTCCAGAGAAACAATGCCATTAAAGAAACCAAGGCGGACGCTGAATTCCAAAAACAGAATAACAGGAGAATGAGAAGAAAAAGGGAACATTTATTTTAGACTCCTCTGTTCTTGTTTGATATAATAGGATATCATCTCTGCCTATCTATGGCCAACAAGTTGTACAAGAAGCAGCAACAGTCCGCTTGTTATGATCTTCGCAGACTCTCGCTACCACACTCCCTGCCAGCAAATATTTCAATGATTAGCAGATAATGCCAATCCAGAAAGTAGAACGCCAATAAAATTCCATATTACAAAGATAATAAATATGTGATACATACCTACATTCTACTGCCTCTGCAACTGAACTCTTTTGTGTACTCTTCTATTTCCTGGATCCAATTGTGGGAAAATCCTGAAAATAAGTTGATCAACCCATGTAAAGTACCATAGGCTCCATCTTTTCCATAACACAAGTGAGCCAATCACACTTCCCAAACCAGCAGCATAACCAATTTCAGCACATACAACCTGCCAATCAATGTCCATGCCAACAGTATTTGCTGATGCTGGATCAATGGGAGCATCATCAGTACTGCTTGTGCAATTTATCTCGAGAGGCCGTCCACAAAGCCCCTTGTTTCCTGTGTAGGAATTCTTCCTACCAATTGATTAAATGAGAGGTTCAGAACCGAAAGAAAATTCAGACTTGCAAGCTGCACTAGAATGTCCCCACTTAGGCTATTGTTTGCAAGGTCTAATGACTCAAGCTCTCTCAAGTTACCTAGAGATGATGGCATTTCGCCGGCAAAATGATTGTAAGACAAGTTGAGAGAAAACAAGACTTTGAGGTCCCCTATTGACAGAGGAATTGGTCCCCGGAAATTGTTGCATGACAAGTCAATAGAAAGGAGTATGGTTAGGATTTTCACTAACTGCTCATCAAGACCTTTGCTGGTGATTGTGACTGTATTCTGATAGTACCCAACCACTGTTGGAAACTGGTATCGAAGATCGCTGCTAACTGATGGGGCTGAATCTTTGACAACCATCATTGCCTCCCAAGTGTTGAAGCTTTCATATGGGAGCTCACCACTAAAATTGTTGGCAACTATATCAAAAATTTGAAGCTTTGGCCAGGTAACGCTTGACACATTGCTTGGCGTCAGTGCACATCTTATGGATCCGTGGAATCTGTTGGATTTCAAAACAAGCACACTCAAGCTAGATATCTCCTTCAACCAGCATGGAAAAGGACCGTTTATCTCATTGTTCCCCAAGTTTAGAACTTTCAAAAGTTTGCAATTAACTAAACAACTTGGAACCTTCCCGCTAAGTTGATTTCCACTGAGATCAAGAGTTTGTCACGAACAGTTGCCTTGAAAAAAATCTGGAATGTCTCCACTAAGTTTGTTTCTTCTCAAATTTAGTACTCCAAAATCAAAACCTGTCATTTTTATAAGACATGGAGGAATGATACCAGTGAATGAATTATTAGACAAGTCAATAACATCTCCACCGTGTCAAATGATGTCGCATATTGATTGAGGGATACTACCTTGAAGGTTATTGCTTGCGAGAGAACGTGTAATAACGTGTCAGTTCCACTTAATAAGTGCTGCAAACAAAACTCCAAAGAAACAACGCCATGAAATAAGCCAAGACGGTTTTTGAGACAAGTCCATTGAATTCTTGCATCGATCACTCACAGATAGTAACTCCATTTTCTGAATTCCCGAAGCAGAGGAATCAGAAAACGAAGAAGCTGTAACAATCCAATTGTATGATCTTTGTATATTCTCACCACCACAGCATCTCCCTGCAAAATTTGAGTTGTTAATAGATAAATCCAAACTGGAAAACAAAATGCATGTAGTGTTCCATGTCATAATAATTTGAAGCATTGACCAACTATCTGTTGTTGCTTCTGTTGCATTGCTAAGTGCACATCTCACAGAGCCATGAAATCTGTTGGAGCGTAGAACAAGTACGCGCAAGCTGGATATCTCCATCAACCAGCATGGAAACCCACCACTGATCTCATTGTTCCCCAAGTTCAGAACTTGCAAGCTTTTGCAGCGCGCAATAGATTCTGGAACATTTCCTTGAAGTTGATTGTCTCTCAGATCAAGAGTTTGTAATGAACAGTTCGGTTGAAATGCATCAGGAATGTTTCCAGTGAGATAGTTTCCTCTTAAATTGAGTACTCCGAAATTCAAAGCACTTAGACAAGGAGGAATGATGCCACTCAGTGAGTTGTTTGAAAGGTCAACTACAACAGTTTGATACCAGTTGTTGTTGCAAAATGATGGAGGAATACTACCGTGAAAGTTGTTGCTTTTAAGAGACAAGAATACAGTGCGAGACAGATAATTTCCAATGTCAAATGGAATCTCTGAATTGAAATTATTGTTTGAGTAGTCCAAATAACGAGATGAAGATAGACGTGGGAGAGGAATTTCACCGCGGAGTAGGTTGGCACTAAGGTCGAGGCTCTTAAGAGATGTGCGACTGGGGAAAGATCCTTGGAAACCCATCAAGGAGTTGTGAGAAAGATTAACCCGAAGAAGATTGGGGTTCCAAATCCAATCAGGTATTAGCCCATGAATTCGGTTGTCTGAAAGGTCTACAAGTTGTAGCTGGGATTCAAACGCACTATCATTAACTGGTCAGGAAATGAAGAGTAGTTGGTCGAAGCAGAAGCAACTTTGTCCAAAATTGACAAACTGTTGAAAGAAAGATCAATAAGGAAAAAGGTTTGACAAGATTATGAAGTAGGTAAGTTAGGTCAATGCTCCCACTGTGAGAAATGCCAAGCTTCTCAAGACCAAAAAGTTCGGAGAGAGATGTTGGTATTGGCCCGATCAGTGCATTGCCACTCAAATCAAGATCGTTCAGATTACGAAGGTTTTCCCAATGAATATCAGCATTTGACCCACTAAATCCGCAATCACGCAAATTCAATTCTGTCGTCCTCTTCAGGTTTCCAACAGCTTCCGGTAGTGTCCCTGAACAAGGATTAGTAAATTATGTGACACGACAGGTGGTACAGATTTTGGAACTAAGAGGAGAAAGTTATAGTCGAAACAGTTGGTTGAGTGATAAGTCAAGGGTTTGAATGGTGGCAGCCATCTTGTGTGGAAAGTTTCCATGCAAGCTACAACTGGAAAGCCTTAAGGAGGTCAAGTTTGAGAATTTATTAATGAAATCTGGAATTGGAGTTGACAAATTGTTGTGACTCAAATCAATGACAGAGAGAGCCTGGAGCTTGACAAGGGAAATATGTAGAGATCCTGCAGGAAGAGAACAATTAGAGAGTGACAAAACTTGGAGGTTGGGAAGTGAGGAGGACAAGGCGTGACTCCATTGATCACCCTCTGCCGACAGATCCACCCTATCAAGCTTCAGTTCCGTAAGTCTTGTTAGGCTGTGAACGAGCCTTGACAATTTCGGATTCTGAAGCTTCAAGTCTTCGTTTAGTGATAGGTCAAGAGTGCGCAAACGTGTTAAGCTTGAGATCTCAATTGGAACTTGGCCTCCAAACTCAGAGCCAGAAAGGTCGAGATGAAGTAGATTGGCAAGCTTGCCAATTCCTGATGGAATCGGAGTGCCATGGAAGTAGTTCGAGGACAAATCCAGGCGTTGGAGATGATGGAGATCAAAAAGAGGACAACTAGAGCTTGAGTTGTGAAATAATCCCCAGCCTGTAATTCCCTCGTTGCTGAGGTCGAGACCAATAACATGACCAGCAGCACTGCAAGTAACACCACCCCAAACACAACAATCTGAGCTTGAATTCCATGTCGACAGCGTGGAGTAGGAATATAAAGGAGGATCTGATACAAATTGAAGGCTTTGGTTGAGGTGGAGCAAAGCTGATTGGTCTTGTTGGACACATGAGTAATTATGAGTATGATCGTGATATTGAAGGCTGTAAACTTGTGTAGTGATGGACAACAACAGCAACAACAAGAAGAACACAGAAAGTGAAACCATCTTTAGGCTAGGCTTAATTTGGCAATATGAGGACAATGGTTAGCTCTCAATTATTCCTTTGCATGAGCATGAATATGATCAGTAGCATATATATATTTGCTGCTTTCAATCTTCATAACAGCTAGCAGTGACAATTGTCTATTAAAAGCACTTTGACTGACTTTTAGTCCAATCATCAAAGTCTACACTGAGTCAACTATATATTATAAATGGTGTCCCTTAAAGATCAAGACATATTTCAATATTGCAGAATTTCCATGAAGATAATTATGCAGATATATATCACATATCACATCCACTCAAAATTTTTCTACATCAACCCATGGCCCATTCTCTTGCTAAAATTACTAAAACAGCACATTGAAATTGAAGGCTTTACTTCAGTAGGACCTAACTTGATTGCTCATCAATTGGACTCAATAATTATCACCCTCCTACTGAAGGCTGTAAACTTCATAGTGATGGTGGATAAAAACAGTATACTTGGGCATTTGAAAGGATGCATGGATTTTAGGTTGCTAATCTAAGTAATTAATTTATTATTTCAAGAAATTAAGCTAATGGAATCTAATGACTTGAGAGGGGCACACAAATTTATAGTATAATCTAGACTCAATTTAGTCCATGCATGGATGAGTTATACTTGTAATTTTGTCACATATATATTGAAAGATTAATAGATATTATACACTTCTTAGTTTATATACATATAATAATAATATTCATGGAACATATATGTATATGTATATATATGTATAGATCCATGAATTAGAACATGAAAAAATATATTTCATGAACTTGTAAAAGTTTGGTCATCTAATATCAGTTTTCAAACGTTTCTTTGCCACCTTGCCCCATTTTATCACTAGTCTTGCTGTGTACCTAAAAGACTATTTTCACACAAAACATCAACTCTCACCAAGTAAACTAGATCCCAATAGTACGAAAATGGTGTATAATCTCTTCCCCAAGAATTTGCAATGATCAATATTTGTTAATTTTCTCTTGTGGGAAGCTAGCCTTAAAGTTATGTAGAAGCAAGAAATATAGTGAAAACCTCCAACTAGATATCTATGGTATGAAAATGGTGTCTGCAAGATTCATTTTGACACTACAAAATACAAATAAATCTGTGTTTCTTCACGTACAAATTAACAGAACCGTACTCATTATAGCATCATTTCCAAGCAATGACTTGAGAAAATCGAAAATGAAGAAAAGCATGGAGGGTTTACCAAGTCAAGTGATATGATGAAGTTGTAGTGATGTGATGAGTAGAGTTTTTTTCTATAATTGACTTTTGACTCAATGAAGTCCACTAGAGTTTTCCATGCATGCAACCCTTCCTAGCTATACTGCACGCTGAACGTCATCTTCCTCAGATTCCATATATGCCCATCCTTTTATTCCTAATTAAGCTCAGCTTTCCCAGCTGTTTTAGTTATGTACGTAATAGCATGTTGTCTTCATTATATATTTAAGTAGTAATTAGTTTCCATGAAGTATCAATACTATGCTTATAACAATTACATTACATTACATTACATACCCTCTGTTGGATTCCTCATTAACAGTTTCCATGAAGTATCAATAGTAGGCGTTTAGCTCCTATTTCTATGTCTGGTTCAGACCTCTAGAATTGAAACAATTATTTGTATTTGCCTTTATCTATTAATAAAATAAAGTATTTCCTTTAAAAAAAAATACTATGCTTATAACAAGTTAGGTATCGTTTGGATTAGTATTTTTTGGTTTGGGAATAAGAATGGAGAATGGTAATGAGAATGAGACTCTCATTAACTATGTTTGGATTAGAACACACGCATTTTCATTCCGGTTCTCATTCAATCACCTATGAGTAATTTGATTCTCAACTTATGTTGAATGGAATGAAATTCTCATTCCAATTTTTTAACTTTTTATTTTACTATGTAAATTTTAAAAATTTATAGATTTGCGCTCGAATATTCAATTAAGATATAAAAAACATTTATGTTTCATATAATTTTTCAGGAGGAACATTATTATGATTTTTTTTCCAAATAATGCATATTTATAGTAGTCCAAAGTTACAAAAAATAGTTTAGGGTAGTAACTTAGAAAAGAGTGATATTTCAGAGTAACCATCTGTAATTTTTCCTAAATTTTTTAATATAATCAGATTCATGTTGGGTTCGTGTTGATTTATTCAACACATTAAATTACTGGATCGTGTTTGTGTTAAATTTTGAGTTTTTGCGGGTTCGGATTTAAGTTGCCGCTTCTATGTAAACGTAATGTTGCGTAGCATCTCATTATTATATAGCTAGTTTATAGAATAAATAAAAATTACCGTGCGACTCATTGTTTCGATTTAGGCCCGTTGCGGGTCTTTTAATTCTGATCCATTTAAGCTCAAGACCCGTTTCAACAAACCTACACATGAGTAATTCTAGTTTGTCTTAGCAGTGAGAATAGGGTATTGAATAAACTTGTAGAAAAACGTATCTTTTTGTAGAATGAGATTTGAGTGTGTAACAGTTACACTGTAACTCAGCTGATAAAAGAAATACTTTTGTAAGAAAAATATAATGATCCTGGTGTATAATCTTCAATTATACAGAGCGCTTATAATATCAATTAATTTCACTAAATTATAATGTTCGTTCACCCAACAAGCGTCTCTGTACATTTGTGGTTTTAAGTTATGTTCAAAATGAGAGTGTTATCATTAAAATATCAAGAAAAGCTGATTGCAGAGCTTGCCAAGAACAAAATATTCATGGCAGCAAAGTTACTACAGCCAAAACATCTCTCTAGCCTTTTTCCATTTTGTATTATCAAGTGTGAGTAATGCCAAAACTTCATTTCCATAATGTTCTAAAACATCTCAACTCGCAAGCTGCAAAAGAAGCTTATTTAGTTCATTTCACAATAAATTCGATACTCACAACTACAGAAGTGCAATCCAATGGTATCCACCAAACACCGAACACACACACACACACACTTGATTATAGTTTTGAATATCGACATACCTTGGTTTTTTGTTTGTCCATGTGCATAAACCACCATGGCCCAGTTTTCGTTTGTAATCTGAAAAATAGACATCGAAGTCATAAAAAAGAATAAAATAATATGGGAACTTTTAATTGGTTATGCTTCCAGACCACGTTTACAAGATATAATATACTCACCAAGGATTTTATAGATCTCGATCAGATTCCAATGATTTATATTAAACACAATCATATTCCATATTACCAAGGATTTTTTGTAAGCATACATATTTCATAAATCATTATATCTTCCAAATTAGAGAATTTACAAGCTGAGGAACTTGACATAGAATGTAAAATTCACCTGAGAAGTCCAGCTGTCATACGAAGGCCCATAAACAAAGTCAATCCCATCCACACCCCAGGAAGGCCAATGACTCCAGGAGCATATAGCAAAAACACGGTGGATATTGCTCCGACCAACATCTATAAATCACTTCAAAAGATGAAACAACGGAACATGCAGCATGCAAACACAGAAACAGCATCTCACGTAAAAACTTAGATTTATATGAGAACATCTTACCATAGAACAAGCTGCATACGGGAAGTCTGAAACACCATAATGGAGACCATCATAAATAAATGCTAGAGCATTTATAGGTTGACTAGCACTGACAAACTGTGTTCAGCAGAAATTATGAGAAATTTTCATATCAGACCAAACAAAAATTCAAGGAATCGTCTATCAAATGCAAATTACACATACAATTACACCAGTTTTGATAATTCCCAATACTTCAGCATCCTTGGTGAACATGGGAGCTAATGAGCCAAATGAAAGACCAAGAATTACAGCCAAGGTAACCCCGGTGACTAATCCAATCTGGAAAAGCATATGCATTCATTAGTTATGAAGTAAGATCATTAAAATTATATAGCCCATAACACAATGAATGTATACACTATAACATTATAAAACTAAGAGATCCTGCTGCACATCGAGTTACATAATAGAAAGCCATGGAAGAAAATATCACCTTTAGCACAAAGTTCGTAATCTTTTTCACGGTCTTGTAGTCACCTTTAGAAACATAACTTGCAATCATAGCCTACAAACAATATAATTTTTGAAGTCAATATAAAAAATGGAAAATTATGCATGAACACACATGACAAAATAAAGTGCAAGGTCTAGAATTGTGATTTGCATAGGGTACTTAGATTCCATAGATCAATTGCACAAGACTCTTAGCAGGCAAACTACCCAATCTTTTTTTCAATAAGTAAAAAATTTGTCCCCAAGTTAATAAGTAATAACCCATTCACTAGAATATTTTACTGGACTTAATCACAGCAAGCCTACATTGTGTTGGGCGAATAATGATTATCCAAATCAAAGATGAACTAGCATACCTGAGCAGAAGTAGCCAGGGCATCTGTAAGGAGCGATACAGCCAACCATATTTGCATACATACTTGATGAGCAGCCATAGATACTGGACCTTGACGTGCAGCCATTGATGTCCCCACTGTCATAGTGGTAAGAACAGCGAGAGTTCTTCCCATAACAAAACCACCTTGCAAGCCCAAAGTTTTTTAGTACATAGCAAACATAGAAACGAATCTACATTCGAGAGAAATTTAAGATCCTATATCACTATCAAATAAAATGGAAGTATTCAAATTGATGAATTCTTCCAATGGTTGGCAACTAACTGAGCAACTATCACACTATATAGGACTGATTATACAGCACAGTTGCCAGCTAGGAAACTTTTTTCAAGCTTTTCTCAACTCACCAGATTTTATGTAGCCACCAAACTGCAATGATCCCATCTTTGGAGGCAGTAAAATAGCTCTCTTGTTTAGATGCCACATCATCAAAATGGTGACAGTATATCTAAAATGTTTTATAGCATGGTCATCAGTAACAAAAGCAAATGAAATCTAGACCAAATATAAAAATAAAAATTAGTCCACATACTGAGATACAACTGTTGAAATTGCTGCTCCAATTACTCCCAATCGAAAGTTATACATGAGTACAGGAATCATAAATATAGCTGCTAAATTACCGATACCTGCATAGAAACAACTGTCAATTCGTAGGGGGTAAAAAGAAGGAAAAGGTGTGAAAATTGAAGAAAATTAAGGTGGCTATACACTTCCATTGACAGAAAAAAGGATTACCATGAGTCCATGATAGAAAAATATTATTATGAAATAAGTTTTCCATGTGCTATATAACACAGGGACACACTGAAGAAGGATAACTAAAACTGTATAAAATGGGAGAACTTGTACATATTAACTTTTACTCCGGTGTCCCCTAGGGGATGACTCAGTGGTCAAGACACACACCTCCTTGTGGGAGGTCATGGGTTCAATTCCCACTGAGTTGGGTGGGGTGGGGTTTTGGGTTAAAAGGGGAGAGCTACCCCCTTGTTGTGTACCTCAACTAAAAAAAAAAAAACCTTTTACTCTGCTAAGTCTAGAAACAATATATGAACTGTATATATGTTCTACGCAAAGGCAGCACACCACTTTATCAAATGATTTGTTCTGTGTTTGTGTTTACATTACAAATAATAAGAATATTCGAATTCCAAAAAACAAGCTATGACAATGTTTTTTTTACTTATGATGTCTGTTTGACGATTCAAGAGCGTGAGTGGGAAAAAAGAAAATCAATGCCAATAGACCTTCATAAGTTAATTAACACTTGCCTAGACACAAAACAGGAGTCTTTGTATCCTTGAAACCACGAAAGATGCCTTGAAGGGTCAAGGACAGTACAACTGCAGGAGCACCCAGGGCTTTTACTGAAAGAAACTTTTGTGCTGGAGTGCGCATTGGTGATGCCTATTAAAAAAAGCTTTCCCCCTTAAATAAATAGTCATGTACTAGAAATTGAAAGCATCACAAAGTTTCAGAAAAGGATGAGGGAAATTTGTGAGTAGGCATGCGCAACTGCGCATGACAGTGCACTAGCATATAACTTGGTAATTAATTGATAAATATCAGAAACTTACTTGAGATATGCCCATCAAGTCAAGAAAAATTCCAGATCCGAAAAACAAGGCTACAGCCTCAAAGAGGCCAATCCCAACTGCTAATAGTAAGGCGGTAGACACAGAGGATAATTGCTTTCTTTCAACTACTCCATCAAATGGCTTGCCATTATTGCTGTTCTTTAGTACACTCTCTTCTGCATGAAAATTTATCCAACAGATATGAGTATTGAAATGTCGAGCCATTGCGTCACATGCAAGTGAAATAAAAACTGTCATGGCATCAACCATCACTCTAAATCACCTGAATCTTTTATTGCATTCTTTGAAATGTCTTCAGCGACAAAAGAAGTAGCAACACTAAGGAGAGGTATATTAAATAGCTTTGATATAATATTGAATATTGACACAGAAACACCGGCTGAACCCAGGTCCACAGGCCCTGCAAAAAGTGACAAAACAATAAATAAATAGCCAATATATTTGTTCAAGGACATCAGTTTTATATTATGAAACAATAATTATGCCCATACCAAATGAATAACAACTCTAGATACATTAGTACCAGTATTCACGCTATATGCAACGTGATTATAACTATCAAGAGAACCAACATAAAATAAATGACTACTCAGATATAAAACCTTATTCATAAGCTTTTTGAAGACGTAGAAAACATTAAAGTGGGCAGAAGTTCATTCTGAGGCAACCCAATATTATAGCATTTGATTAGTGCAAGCCCATAAAATTTGGAAAATTAAACAGCAAAGACACTAACCCTTTTACAGAAACAAAACTACATTCAGCACAAAATCATCCTTGACCAAATCAACCTAATTACATTTATATAGTGCTAAACCACAAAATTTGAAAAATCAGACAGCAAAAGCATGAGTAGTTAATCTTGCTCCAATTCCCAATGTTCCTCTAACTACATTAGCAATCAAATCGGCAAGAAATACAGCTCAAGGCTACAAGTACAAATTAAACACGAATTTGATACTACCACCGAAATGGAGCATGCATCCACATTAAACATCGTTACATCAAAACATAATAGTGCATGATGTTTTGATCCTGAAAGATCTATATAAAATCTGATACTTGGTTACTATAAGAACAAAAGAGTACATCTAAGGGAAAAAATAACCAAGGAGTACAAGGAGATGTAACATTATGATCATATAAAAGAAACAGTGAATGAGTAGATGGCAAGTATCAAATAAGGAATGAAATACAAATGGCAAATAGATACCCAATCTTCCAATGTAGGCTGTCTCCAACAGTTGTGCTATGGGATCAATAGCCTGTCCAGCAATTGCAGGAAATGAGAGCATTACAAGCTCACGTTTGACATCCGGAGGGTGTGATGGACTAGTAGAAATCCCTGTCAACTCACTGGAAGAAATGTCTAATACATAAGAACCATCATCTATATTAAAAGTTAATTAATGCAAAAACCGATTTTTTATCGAGCAAAGCGCTAATGTTCTATTACATATGACCCCTATGCCAGCCATCACCTACAACAGCATTTGCTTGATGACATCCTACTAATTACCATGATCCTCATATTGTATATTTCCTGGATGCAAAGAAATACATATGTTGATGCACTTGCATGTTTGTTTACCATAAGTTCTTAGCTTTACTATTTTTCAATGATTGACTAATATGATCTACCCAATTGAAGACAATAAATTAAATACTTAGTTTTGCTACTGTATATCTGCATGCACAGATACCATTAAACATATGTTTGAATTTACTTTAAAAGAATTTCCACAACCATTACTATCCCCTTAATAGCACTTAAGAAATCCATGTCTAGTACAAATATCATGACACGAGAAACTAAAACGTATAAAATGTTTCACACTTCAAGCACCAGATAATCATTTTATTATCATGAAGTAACCATATGTACTGGAAAGAAAGGGGCATACAACAGTAACATGACCAAAGCTTCAATACATACGATAAGATGCACCCTAATTTTCGATTTGAATAAGGCAAGGCAAAGACATATTCATTACAAAAAGTTAGTGCAATGATGAAGTATAGAAAACAATGATTCTCTTCTTACCGAATAGCCTCTGTTCCATTACTGATGGAAACCTTTTCTTCTACTGCTAATCTCTCATCCACATCAGAAGAATCCACATCACAGTCTGGACTTGCAGAACAATGCAGCTTTCTAAGACGAGTATCATATGGGGAAAACAAAGTTCTATTTCTGACAGACATATGACATCCTTGCACAGCTTCTGCACAGCCCAATCTCTTCCCATAAACTATGGCATTACAAGCTTCCCTTGGCCATACCAAAGAAAAGGATCTCATCATTCTCGTTTTCTTCCTTTCATAATCCCTACTCGCCAAAGACGGAGAGAGAGAACCATATTTGTATTGCATAGCCCTCATTGCTCACAGTTCTGAGTATTTTTTTCACTGTAGAAAATTTAAGCATATTGAAATGAAGAAAAAAAATTCAATAGGTTAAAAACAATTATCAATCGAACAAAATTGATACCAAAAAAAGAAAAACTCGTAATACAGTGATACTTGGAGTTCAAAATACAGTGACAACGCACAATTGAGCAAGTTTTTGCTCCAAAAATGAAACTACATTTTATCCATTGGAAAACAGAGCATGAGCAGCAAATAAACAACGAAGATTGAGCAAATAAGCTACAACAAACGAAGCCAAATGGAACAAAACTCGAAAACGACAATCACAGCGCGATATTTACCAGGAAAACGGAAGTAGAAAGAGGTGGAGAAAAGAAGGAAGGAGGAGAGAGCTTACCTTGTTTAGGGTTTAGGAAGAGAAACGAGAGGGTTTTTCATGTCCGTACCGCAGGCAGAGAGGAAGTGGGTTTTGACGAGAGAGAGAGAGAGGTGATGTGTCTGTGTGCGCGCGCCTATGGCTATGTCCTATGGAGTGCTTTGCAGCGAAACTAACAACAATATAGCATCTTTCTTCTATTCCAACCTATCATTTTCAATTGCAAATTTTTTATGCATTGATTAGCTAGGAATCACTAATACAGTGTTATTGCTGACAAGACACACCATTAACATAAATAGGATATTCACTGCATTTGTTGCATATCACTACTATCAGAGTCCTGTAGACCAGCTTTGGACAAGAAGACACGTGTTCGTCCAATATAATCCGTATCATTACCCGTGTTTTTTTTTAATGAGTAAGAGTATCAACTAAAGTTCGAACCTGAAACTTCTAAACGAGCAAAACCAACTGCTCCGCTGATATTTGGTTATCATTACCAGTGTTAAAATGTCATTACGGTCGCCCAAATTGGAAAGGCTTGAAAAAAGTGCTTTTTTCTACAAATGAATCCTGCAATTCATGTTCTTCACTCAACTTGGAAATTTGTTAACTGAACTATAAGGCATCAGAATCAGTATCAAAAAGCTGTCCTCTGCTTCCAACTTGATTGTAGTTGGAAAATTATTATTCCCATCTACAAGCTTTTCTAATTTCATCCAATTTGTGAATTGCAATTTTTTTATTTCAACCGCAACTGAATCAGTCAACAGTTACTTGATTGAGAGACAACTAATCTACCAAACTGAGCTTTGAATCTGCAATATCTAATTATTTCACTTAAATCACATTGCACTACAATATATGAGAATGTTCTTGGCTAGCTTCTGCTAATAATTCTCGTTCTTACAGTAAAAAGAAAATGTTTCACACAACATATAACATATTACATATTACAGTCAACTTTCTGAAAACTTTAGTTCATCAATTTGAGCACTTTTCTGTATCGCACTAGGCTCACCTGATAGATTGGTCCTAAACGATCACCATCTGCTACAGGAATAGTGATTGATCGAACCAACTGACCTAAAAAACTTAAGATAGATTACTATATAAAGCTTGGGAAGAGATCTGGTTAAGGTCCACCCTCATCCTTTCACGGTGTTGCTGATGGTTGTGCTCGAGCGTCCTCTTGGTTGTTTGGAAAACCAAAATCACCAAATAATCCCTGATACACAAAAAGGAATAAAAACCAGTGAGTGTTAACCTTCTACAGGTATAGTGTCCTACCTCCTCTACGAAAGAGCTAGAGTGTACCATGAGTGTGCAGTGACCACAAAATAACATCCAAGGGAACAAAACTACAATTTTTAATTCTTTATCCTAGTGATCTCTGGCCCTAATTGCCTAAAATGGTGCATGTGAAACAGAAAATGATGGCAAAAAATCACATAATGCAATATTTTCATCACCCAAGTCAAATCAATCTTTGTAGTCTTGAACTCTATTGAACATAATTGGTGTGCACATCTGGAAAATAGTTTCATTATGCAAGTCATGCATGCATATTCTTTCTGACTTCGAGCAAAATGGACTCTTAGCCTTGAAACTAGAAGTTAAAGCAAGGGGTCAAGTAATTAAGAAAAATATAAATTAGAAGGATCAATGTGTTAGTTACTTTAAGCAATGGACTACTAGCTGCAGTTAAAACAACTGTGAACAAGTTAAAATTTTGAAAAAGAAATTATAAAGATTGATGCTATAACTACTTTGATTCAAAAACACTGACTATGCCATATACACACATGCAATGTGTAAAAGTTGAGAGCAAATATTAGCCACTCTTTGCTATCAAGTCATTTTCTGGGCAAAATTTAAAAATAGATAAAGTAAATCAGTAATGCCATATTCTCACGAATTGAAACAACAATTGCGTAGTGGACCGTCCATTCTGATACAATTTAACAGTATACATCCATGAACTTCAATATAGTGGCAAAAGACGCGGTCCTTAATAATTTTGTTTCTTAATAGGATGGTTGAAGTTGATTGAATGGAACAAAATTATGCAATATTCAAGGGACACATCGTTATGAGCTAACAGTTTGAGTCATTGAATCTTGTGACAAATCATATTTATGAATGCATTTTCAAGTTTTCGTCTTTTAATATGGCCAGCCAACTTTCAGCTCATTACGATCGCAATACAGAAGCAACAAAACCAAATTAGATAAAAGCCACACCATGATTAAGGATCGTACATACCATGGCATCATTGATCGCATAGGCCACACAGTAATGCTCCTGAATAAAGAAAAACAATTTGGGAATTTTTTTATAGAAGTTAATTAATAATAAAGCTGATTAAAAAAAAAGTCAAACAAAGCAAAATGTTCTACCAACCCACCGGCCAGTATAGGTTGGGTAGATATGAAACACCACTATCCATGTGAAAGGTGACCACACCTCAAGTGGCCTTGCAACTTATCAAATAGTGTGACATAGAAGACCAACTTAATACCATATGGGCAAGGTCGACATGCAAGATCTGATCAGGTCACTAGTTTTTAACAATGCCCATAATTCCACTACTGTGATGAGAATTAACTTGCCTGCATCATGTGCCACTCTTCAAATTCATCGAAAATTTCCAGCCGCTCAATTCTAATAACAATGACAACAAGAATGAGAAAAAATCAAATTAAATAAACATGGCATATTGAACACCAGCCAACAACCAGCTAGGCATGGTGAAATCAGAACTGAACGATATTAGAAATGAACTTCTATTAGTTCCAAATATCGATGGATGCACATACCTGCGTCTTTCTTGTGAATCAACAAAAGTACTGTAAACTTTCAGCATGTCCCAGGCAGTGGCCCTCTGATACACAAAATCAAGTATTAAAATTCACTACGAGAAAAGTCAATGAGTCGTATCATTATGGAAAAAACTGAGGTAAAGATAGAAAAGTTCCTAGAAGCCAGAAGGCACTATTTTCAATATTTCGCATCAACCATCTCCAAGATGTGTCAAGTTTTGAATTCCAACCGTCAGGAAAGGAAGAGATCGTGAAACTATTTCTTCACAAATTGTTAGAATATTAATGTGCAGAGCACAAAAGTTGGCATAAAGCCACAATCATACTGCATATGTGCTATTAGAATGTTGAACATTGAATAAGTATTGTCAAATGAAAATAATTATCCAATTTAGAAAAGCACCCACCCACTTTGTTTGTTATTGGTTCTTTACTAGATATTTACAGTCTATCTTTCCAAATTCCAACTAGATGATAGTTCTACTGTCATTGAATAGGATTTTCTTTGCCTTCAGAAGTCATGTAAAAGTCAACCACATTGTGTAAGCTCAAGACTATAACATTAGGAGATAATACTTTCACTGTGAATAAATAAGACATACCTGCCACCCTTGGTTGAGAAAAAGTCTTTCTTTTGCAAGTAAAGTTGGTGTATCAAAGATACCCAAAAGGGCACAACCTCTGCTCTGGAAAAAAAAAAAAAAAACATGGGAGAGATTTATCTCCACATCAGAAAATTTTGCTGGATGAAAGGTTGTACTAATATCAAAACTTCATATGAAATATACCGTAAAATAGAGAGCACATTTGGCAAATTTAAAATGTAGCGAAGGCATTTGGAGAATCCATAGAGCATACATCGCACCCCACAGACAATGACTAGATGGAAACTGTTTTAGGCCTCATAGCGGATTGCCTCGTAGTTTTATATCAGTTCATAGATTATTTGATACCGAAAATAAGCATATCAAAATTTTACTCTACTTAACAAGATACCCCCACCATCCTACTTAAATCAGTTTCTCGATCTTCTTGACACCTTTTGGCTTTTCTTCCTACTTTGTTCTCTTCGCATAGCATAAAGTAAAACACACCTATGCTTCAATTATGATTTGCATTATGTTCACAACAGAATATCCACATTGGTAAACAACCCATTCAACGGGAAACAATAAATATTTACATATGTTAGAAGAAAATGGAAGAACAAAGAACTCAAGTAAATAAAACAATAATTGCATCCCTATTTCATGAATTGGGGCACCATCACACTAGATCTCAGTTGTACATACACACATATAGTTCAAGATTAATACAAATATACAATTTGGATTAGAATAAAAGTTTAGCACCACAGAAATAAAGGGAAATTGGAATGTCGAAATTATGAGAAATGGAAGCTAAGCATCTAACCCAGAATACCCTATTGATGTTGGGAATCATAGCCTTGCTATCAATTCTACCCCTAAAAATGCCTGACAGTACCAATTCATTAATGTCATCCTAAGGAGCTGGATCTTGAACTCCTTTTGGAATTGGGAAACTTACTTTTTACCTTGACTCTGTCAAGCTGTCAACCAGAGGTTGATGACTAAATTAAAACTTCTTTTCGGTTAAAACTTCACAACGATATCCTCATTTTCGGGGTTTGAGGACAGGAACATTGCAAAAGCTATATATGATTCTCGCTTACTAAACAGTGTTGTTAGTTTAATTCCTGAGATTTTTTTTTTTGCTGTTCAGTAGTGTATGGCAGTCTTATCCCCAACTATATTTTATCAAAATCATCAGTACATTTTCATCTGAGTATGACCAAATGGAAAAATAAAGAAATTCTTAGCTTAAAATAAATTCATCCAAAAAAAAAAACAAGACATACCTCCAAATTTAGGATCATTTGCTGCCCAAAGGCATCATCTGGATGGATCTGTCCAGGAAACACCATAAAATGTAAACATAGTAATAGAATAAGAAATGATGCCATGTTTTCTCAAAATTACCATTTAACATTAAGCATGGTATAGACCATTTGAAAAGAAAGTTCGACAAACCAAAGCAGCCAAGAATATCAATAACAAACCTACAATGCACAAACAAGTAAAAAGATTGCTGAGATTTGAAAAGGGATAGAACCTGCTCGTATAAGAAAAACACTGCCGTTGGAAAAGTTTTCGCAGCCCACCCAACTATTGCACGGCTTGCATCGGGATTTAAGTATATCAAAACGCATTCTGCAATTATAAATGTTGGCAGTCTGATAACAGTATCAGAACAAAGCAGTTTAACTGTTTCCCTCAGAACAAATGCAAATAACCATTGTCGCACTGATACAGTGTTCTGGTTTTCCAAAATGCCTATACTTTTGAGTTTTTTCTTCTTCTTTTTCATCCACACTTCCACACACACACAAATACTATGGGCTGGTTTCCTTCATCTACCACCAAAACAAACAATTTGGCCAATTAAATATTGACCAATAGTCGCTAACAACAAATTCCTCATTTGGAATTATGGACTGAATACATGTTAACTAGGACTATTTGTGACCATAAAACTGCTAACTTCCCATGGTACATCATCATGCGTAAAAAACCATGAAAAGGTAATAAAAAATATAACACTACTCATATGACACAGCCATCTTAGAGATTTAGGAGGATGTGGTGGAATGAACAGAATATAGCCATCTATCACAGTTATAGATGTAATAAAAGTAATTGAGTAAGCTTTTAAGAACCTAGTATAACTAGACTTGACAGCAAATGGAAATGAACTCATTTCAAAAACATACCTCGGATCCATACCAGCCAAAGTTATGGCATCATCTAATTTTTTAATATCGCGTAAATCAATGGGGAGTAGCCTGTAATGGTCACTGAGTACTTCTCCTTTCTCTGCAAAATTATACAGTAGACTACTAAATCCAGAACTCTACAAAATATCAATTGCATACCAAAATGAAACATGATCACAAATAACATGTGCACATGTACTTAGCCAATGCAAGGCTTAAGTGAACTTTGATCCAGTAACCCCCAATCATATCTCTGACTCTCTATTTTAGTTCTCAAAAGACATGTAAAAATACATATTGCTACTGGAAATGATAGCGATGAGATGTGGCAACAGCATGAATGTAGTAGAGATTTAGGTTAGCCTGATTGCTCATTAGTTCAAATTATACCCTGCTGTGGCTGATCAGTATCCTACGTTTTCCGATTTTGAGCACTGTTGCTCCAAAATTATTTCTCATTTATCCGCAGTTATAAGTTATCTAAAATTGAAAGTGGTGGTCCATAATCAGCATCTTTGGTTTGATTCATGGTGAAAAGACGAGTCACTGCTGCTGTTGCCACAATCAACAACCTTGGTGATGGTAATAGTAGTAATAATTTCCTGCATGATCTAGGCACATAATACTCCACAGCATTGGAAGGATAGAATTCAATCTTAAATTTTCTTTGAAGTTGGCCTGAGTGATCATGTTTGTCAGATATAAATCTGCCCCCAATATCTGACAAACATGGTCACTCAAGTACCTTTCCAATGTTTCCTACTAAGACAGCAGTAATTTACCCCCAATATCGGGAAAACATGATCACTCAAGCCAACTTCAAATTACAAGATATAAATCAACTTACAACACTCAAGCCATATATAATTAAAAAATAAAACCATATTGAGCGAATATGGTTATCAATTACTTCAATATCCTTTTCCAGTATATCCCATTTCTTCCATGCTTTTGTATAATGGAAATCAATTCAGTATAATTTGATATATGTCAGAAATGAAAATCTGCTTACCTTGTGAAATTGACGCTGTTGCACCGATTTTCTCCCTCAGCAGACTGCAGGTTTCAATGAGTGCAGTCTTCTTTTTAGTTACCTAAAAACATATATTGTATAAATTAAATTTCCGCATATACGATATCAAGTAATGCTTCATCTCATAAATCCCCCCAAGTTTGGAGGAAGAACATATTAACCCCCCAACTTCAAAAAACCATTACAATCACACCTACTTTCAGGTTTGTGTAAAAACAATTCAACTACATTATAAACCACCATTTGTGGCTGCTGTTAAGTGAGATGTTCTGTTTTCACTAAAAGTTTTATCCCCAAACATGCCCAACTCACATAGTATCACAAATTTTCTCTCTCAACTACATTTCAGACTTTTAGTTTCTCCCGAATTTCACTCTCTTCCCATATCTATTTGAACTTGGAAATGGGTTTTTCCAAATACTAGTTTCTTTGTTCTTGTGATCTTCCAAAACTAGCATATGGATTTGCAGAGAGTGAAAAGGTGATGAAACATGGAAAGAAGTGAGTATCATATGATGGCACCCAGTAGGTTGAAGCTAGGTTTAAAAGTGAAGATGGGCAGATGAGGCTAGGATGCGTCTTTGGCAGATTTAGTACTGAGAGGAAATGGAATGTTGTACAGTGAGTAGCGATCAGATATCCCAGAGTGAGGCAAAGAGTTGTAGTTACCAGATATTTTATTTAGTGTGAATTACATCTGAGTTCTGCAACTCCAAAGAGTATAACTATAAGATGGCCAAACAAACAAGTATTTTGTTTTGACAATTGTTATATTTTATAACGATAGATTATGAGAGGTGAGAAAATTCATGGGGGAAATCAAATATGTGCACTTGCTACAAGTTTGCTTAACAACTGCCACAAATGGTGGCCTAGATTTTAACGGAAATGGTACCAAAAAAAAAAAAAAAAACTTCAGTTGGAGTAACCATAATTGACTTTTAAAGTTAGGGGTGTCAAATTGATTTTCAAGCAAAGGTCGACTGTACTTATGAATTTAACCCTTCAAGTAAAGCACATAGAGAAGGAAGACAATTTTTTTTAACATGGTTCTAAATCTAATAAAGGTAGCAAGGGGAAGTAACACTTGCTAAGTCAGGCATGGACAAGTTATCATACAATTCTTAAGTTCTTCCTCACATCATACACTATTAACCAAACAAAGTATGTAGTTCACCCTCATGCCACTAAGAGGTAATTGCATTGCCAACTAAACCCATAGGACAATAATGTGTGATTTGAACTAGCACCTCCATGAAATCCAGTTCAACGTACAAATACGGTGCTTTCCCCTCGTCCTGACAGAAAAAAAAAGGCACAATTCCAGTTAAAGCTATAGAGCCATCTTCATAATTAATTTAAACCAAACTACAAAAGCATTGAGAAAAATAAAGCAACTGCTTCATGCATATACTACCTCCGTCCCAAAATGAGTGTCCTCCTTTCTATTTTGAG
Source organism: Pelargonium cotyledonis (assembly GCA_036897625.1). Taxonomy (NCBI): domain Eukaryota; kingdom Viridiplantae; phylum Streptophyta; class Magnoliopsida; order Geraniales; family Geraniaceae; genus Pelargonium; species Pelargonium cotyledonis. Next base: position 2,572 of record JAYMTA010000458.1, on the reverse strand, counting down.
AAAAATTAAGGAGAAATTAGTTAGTGTGGTATGTTTACTATTGTATCCTCATGATCATGCGTTGAGAGATCCTAACTAACTTTTTATAAAAATATTATTGACAATTCATGCATAACTAACTTACTAGAAAAAGAAACAAGACACTCATTTTTGGACAAAAATGCAAGAGAAACATGACACTTATTTTGAGACGGAAGGAGTAGTATACATCTCAAAATTAAGGTACTAAAGCAAACCTATAAGGTGTCAGTACACTCAATACCTTCTCGCTAATATCCAATCAACCCAGTATACAGAAAATACAACAAGGAACGTATGGGTTCATAGTTAAATCAGTACTTCACTCTCGAGTTTATCGGGTTCTAAACTTTATCATAACTACAAATGAAATATATGGACCTGTAACTGGAAATATGTGGTATCAAACCCAGCTCCAAGTGATAATATTTGCCTCCGGGTCTGACCTTCATTGGTATTTGTTTGACAATCAAGAAACTGAAGGAGAAGCTTTCGAAGAGCTGCCCATCGAGCAAAATAACCTTGCATGCAAAAAAAACAAGTGACAAAGAAATTACATAAAAAAGCAAGCCAACCAAGTTGCCAGTTTTCTTCTTCTTTATTTTCAAAAGTTGTTGGTTTCATAAATTCTGCTATAACAAAACATACCACGGTTGATAATAGGAGATCTCCTCACCGGTCTTCTTACAAATAAATGGACGTAGTCATCTTTCATGTAACCCTTTTTGACACATGAACTTTAAGAGTAAATAGTCAGTGGTATGCACCAAGTCCTCAGAAAAGTTGGATGAAGTTGATTGCAGATTGAAAAAATATAAGCATTATTGCATTCGAAATATGAAACACCAATCGTTGACAGTGAACATTTTTGCATACTTTTTCAGGAATGAAGAAACAATCACATATCTTGAAAAGTGGAAATCTTAAAGTCTCTCACTACAGTGGATTCATAAACCTAAACAGCATTTTCTGCGTAACAGCTTCATTTTGTATTTGTCAAACTTTGTACAGATTCTGTATAACAGCATTCTTTTCCCTCCTTGTTCAAATCATTGGGCTCAAAAGCCTTCTTCCACAGCTATTATATATCCATCTCACAAATGTACCAACAGACAGATTGCTAAGGAACGCCAAAAATAATTTACACCTTGACAAACCATCATTCCCGATATTTACTTTGTATGTCAATATCCTTCATTTTTCATTTTCTTGGTAGTAAAACAGATGGGAAACAAAACAAACAAAAAAAATACGGAACTATTTTCAAATTAGAAATTACATTCAAGTTAGTGTGTGTACTACAATTTCTCATTATCTTAGCAGCTAAGCAGATGGTGAACAAAACAGAAAACAAAATGGGAACAATCTCCAAATTTTGAGTTTAATATTTACGGCAGCTTCATTTCGTAATCATCAAACTTCTATACATATATATTTTTATATATAGAAACATTCTCTTCTCTCATTGCAATTCAAATCAATAGAGTCACAGACCACCTTCGTGGCAATTTACTATGCATTTCACATGTTTAACAACGGACTGCCTGCTTCAAATAACAACTTTCCACCTCAACAAATCATCATTACCAATGTTTACCGGACATATCGTCACATTCAAGCTAGGACGCATATATTTCCTTGCATTCTTTCATTTTCTCGGCAGCCAAACAGATAGTAAACAAAACCAAAAAAAAAATGGAATTGCCATATAATTCATGTATAGAGTTTCAGGCATGATGCAGAGAAAATGACGATTTCGAGAAGAAAGGTTAACAGAAAACGCACAGTTTGCTGGCGGAAGCGTCATCGTTGGTGGCTTGAACGGCAACTTTGTTGCTGTGGGAATCAGGCGCTGGCTTCGCCATGTCTCTCTCCAATATTGAGAAATAGAGGCGCAAGGGTTTCTTCTTCGACAATACAACGGGAGCGAGAGAGAGAACCGATTTCGTTTTGGGTTGAATCGGATCGGATTCGCGGATTTGGGGAAAATGTGAAATTGGCGATGCTTGTGCGGTGTTTCGGTGATGCGGCTCTGTACCAGGGAGCTCAGCTCAGCTCAGCTGAGGGTATTTTGGTCCTATTATTCAATTTTATTTACCGTGTTTGTATTTATTTATCGAAAGCTAACAATCTTTGAAGTGTTGAAAAAGAGTGTTGATGAAGATTTTTTTTAAGAAGTAAAATATGTGAAATGACTAAAATGAACATTAAATAAAGAAAAAAATGCACATAGCTACGAGGGGCTAACACCTTTTTAATTTAGGTTAGTTGAATTTAGCTAACTAGTACATGATTATTCGAATTTAGTATTTCAAATTTTTTCGATAGTTTGGATGAAATATTGGACGGAACCAGTCATGTGTCCTATATAGGCGGTTAATTAATTTGAAATGACCAAAATGACCTCCTTTCTCACTTGATCAGAGATTTCCGGCGACCTTATGAATTTTCCGATCGCCGGAAACTATGAACTTCAATTAAATCAGATCTGAACCATTTCAAAACCAAACCAAATCAGATTTAAAATCAAAATCAAACCAACTCAAATCTGAAA
>JAYMTA010000457.1:0-28384 GCA_036897625.1 Pelargonium cotyledonis | reverse complement strand
TACTCATATTAAAAATAAGAGCAATGCTATATGTACAAAATTTTGTACAAAAATAGTTGTACAAAATGATGTGTCAATAAATGAGGCATGATATGTTAAATATTATAGTGGTGACTTGGCCGAATCACAACGCGCCATGTGTGCAATGTCTAATAAACCGGGCGCTCCGCGCCAGAAATTCATGGGAGGGTGGTGGTATCATATACGTCGAGTTGTTATTCGTTAAAATTAATTTTCAACTACAAAAATACGAAAAAAATAGTCGCCTCATAAATTGTCACGTCATTAGTACACCAAATTTTATACAAAATTTGAGACATTAAACATTTCTCTAAAAATAAAACAATTTTTTTGATAAAAAAAATTTAATTAAAAATTAATCAAAGTATCTCGTAACAATTCTTATACATCGTCTTATCTACTTATCAAACAACTTTTGAAATTTCCATAAATCTTTTAAGATTTTTAAACATAAATACCGTTAGCTACAATGCTACTAATATAAACATTTTGTACCTAATTGAAACGGTTTCAGCCCTTATAATTACGCGTATAACATAAAAATACTCATGCAGTTACATGCCGTTTTTCTTGATAATTCATACATAATTTTGATTATTCTAGAGCAAGCAAAAAAAAAAAAAAACTCATTTTAAGAAGAGCACGTGATTTTGCAGTAACAAATTGCAACAGTTGGGAGATGGGGCACATAATTTTACTCAGGCTTTGTTATTGCGTGTGCGTTTCCAGAGACAATGGCATAACCGTGAATATAAAGCAAGAACAAGGGTTTTCATATTGTAACGTATAAAAAATAATCAAGACAAGCGCATGCACAAACTCAGAGAGAGAGAGAGTCCTCGGCGCCACATGTTTCTCTGCTGCAAATTTGCGAAGCACACGCGTCAATCTACTTTCTCAGAAAATCAACCCCCAATATTCTTTCTAGAAAATTTTTCTAGGATCCGAATATTACACCTACTTCTCTTCTTTCCTTTTTTTTTTTTTTTTTTTTTCTCTCTCTACTTTGCTTCTATTATTTATTCACTAAATCTATGATCTGTCACTTGTTGTTAATTTGATTTTTAAATTGCCCAGATCGAGAGTGACCGTCATTATCATATAATCACCTATAATTATGGATTTATCGCTTAAGAAATCTTTCAAAACTCAAGCCTCTTTCCAGAACTTGAGAAAGATCTCTGCTGTACTCGGTACTGCTGCTGCAGATTCAACTCTCGAAGAAGAAAGGTTCAATCTTTTGAACCATCGACAAGCTGTAGTAGGAGAAGAAGCTAGTGTTTCAATGAGGGCCGGTGACAAGACCGATCACCGGGACGAGATTGTTCTCAAGGTCGACGGCGACGACAGCAACAGCAATACTCCCACGGAAGGAGCTTCCGGCGGGAGGATTTGGAGGGAATCGAGCTATGATTTCTGGAGAAACGGCGATACTGAGGTAAGAGGACGCAATGGAGGTCACGGCAGCGGTTTTGATTTCGGGAATCAGGAGGATGACCCGCCGTCGAAGCTGATCGGGCAGTTTTTGCACAAGCAGAGGGCGTCCGGTGATTTCTCGCTTGATATGGATTTAGAGATGGACGAACTCCAGGTCGACCACGGCCTGCCGCCGGTGCCGGAGTCTCCGTCCACTCGGCTGGCGCAGAAGGAGGGTAAGGGTAGGGTTTCATTCGAGGCGAACGAGCCAATCAGGAGGCGGAGCAAGGACTCGCCGTCGCCGGAACATCGTCAGCAGAACTATAATGACGTCGGCACCGGGGAAGTGCTGAGGTGCACTTCTAATGCGTCCTTTAAGAACAGTCGCTCGCTGCAGAGGAAGTCGAGCTTGATGGCTCCGAAGACGAAGTCGAGACTGATGGACCCGCCGGAGCAGCCGGACCGGAGATCGGGTCGGGTGGCGGCAAGATCTGGCCAAATGAAATCTGGATTTCTCGGGAGACTTGCGGATGATGAAGAAGACGACTCGTTGTTAGGGGAGGACATACCAGAGGAGTACAAGAAGGAAAAGCTTAGTGTGTGGGTTCTGATGGAATGGGTGAGTCTGATTCTGATCATAACTGCTTTGGTTCTTAATCTTGCTATTAAGAAATTGAGAAACATGAAAAAATGGGACCTTCCATTGTGGAAATGGGAGGTTCTGGTCCTTGTTTTGATCTGTGGCCGGTTGGTCTCTGGTTGGGTGATTAGGATTGTAGTGTTCTTCATTGAAAGGAATTTCCTTCTTCGAAAACGGGTCCTGTATTTTGTTTATGGTGTGAAGAAGGCTGTTCAGAACTGTCTATGGTTGGGTCTGGTCTTGATTGCTTGGCATTTCTTATTTGATAAGAAGGTTGAGAGGCAGACCAATAACAAAGCCCTCCAGTATGTGACCAAAATTCTTGTCTGTCTCTTGGTTGGTGTCCTGTTGTGGTTGGTGAAGACCCTTGTTATCAAGGTTCTTGCATCATCCTTCCATGTTAGCACCTACTTTGATCGGATTCAGGACTCATTGTTCAATCAGTATGTGATTGAAACGCTCTCTGGTCCACCATTGGTCGAAATACAGAGGAATGAGGAAGAGGAGGAGAGGATTGCAGTTGAGGTTCAGAAGCTGCAAAATGCTGGGGCAACTGTGCCCCCGGACCTCAGGGCATCTGCTTTTTTATCTCCCAGAAAGGTGATAGGGAGTGGAAGGCTCCAAAAAAGTCCTCGGGACAGAAACGCCAAGCTTTCAAGGACTCTCTCCAAGAAAGGAGACGATGGGAATGGGATAACGATTGATCACTTGCACAAGTTGAATCCTACTAATGTATCTGCATGGAATATGAAGAGGTTGATTAATATAGTCCGGCATGGGGTTTTATCCACTTTGGATGAGCGGATCCTGGATTCGACTGAAGAGGATGAGTCGGCAACACAAATTAGAAGTGAAAATGAGGCGAAAGCTGCTGCAAGGAAGATATTCCAGAATGTTGCTAAGCCTGGCTCTAAGTATGTCCTCATTACCTTTATCATTTTAATATTGTGTCATCTTAGATCTACATACATGTCTGCATGCTAATGGCTAAGTTACTTCTCATCTTTCTAATATCCGAGCATTTCCTTTTTTGCTAGATTTGAGTTTCTTTTTAATCAACTGCTTGACAAAGGATATGCTTTAATTGGGCTTGATACTTTATATCATGCTTTACTTTATATCATGCTTTACTTTTAGTGACAAAGTAAAAAAACAGCAAAAAAGAAGAAGAAAGAAGAGGGAACAATTAGATAACTAACATTGAAATATTGTTACCTATTTTATTCAACTGATTCACTTTTTTCTTCTTCTGATAATTTGCTAATATGTTGTTAGTATAAAAGTAATAATAGTGAAAAACAAATATATAGTCACTTCGTTAGGCTGTTTGTTGTGAACCATCAATAGTATAAAGCAATGAACTCTAAAAGTAGGAACTGGTAATTAAAAGGTTCGATATGATACAACTGCCTCAATTTTGAATATAAATCTTCGTTTCAAATGAATTATGGGGATAGCTACTAATTAGGTTTATGAACTCTGGTACCTTTATCACCTTTCTTAAGGACATGCTCAATTTTTCTATAATTATTTATGCTAACTGACATTAAATGGCCTGTTTAGTTTGGTCTAAAAGATTCAGGCTACTGTAAATGTTCACATTGTTATACTGCTTAATATTCTCTTAATATAATTGTTTGCATGAACATCCTCTGCATCAATGATTGTATTTATGCATTATTGCAGGGTCCTCTCTGTTTTTTCTTGTACAATCTCTTTATGTAATTTAGTTCCATGTTATTGTTTGACTGCTATGATTTGGTAATTCTTGCACCACCTTTGTTCGTATGGCGTTCACTTCCAGCCCATGATTTTCCGCATCTACTTTCTTCAACAGGTACATCCACCTTGAAGACCTAATGCGTTTCTTGCAAGATGATGAGGCTTCAAAAACCATGAGTCTCTTTGAAGGAGCATCTGAAAGCCAGAAAATCACCAAATCTGCATTGAAAAACTGGGTGGTAGGAACTTGGTTACTAATGACTTAATTCTATTTATTATTGTTCTGTTGCCTTTTTTTCCATTTACAAATAGATCTACTTCTGTTTCATATTAAATGTCATTCTAGAGTTTTTTTTTATTACAAAAATTAAGTTGTGTAAAATGACTTATTTAACCTTACATAGTAGTTTGTGCATTCATCAATTATTACTAGCGTTATTAATATATATTGGGCATAGTTGGAAAGTGGGGTTGACTTTTTGTCTTGAAATAGTAGAATGGCATTTATTTTTAAACAAATTTTATTTGCTAGAAAGACATTTATTATGAAATGGAGGTAGTATTTGATTTGAATTTTTGTCAAAGCATGATTCTCTGCATATCTTACTTGGATAAGTGTCTGCATATGCATTCTTACATGTGTGCTTTACATGGATAGCTGTTAAATCTTCCTTCTAATACAAGTCCATGGTCTTATAATAATGCTATTAAATGCCAATATTATTAAATGACATGGTAGTTTTAATACCTTACCCTTATGAACTCTCCTCTTAAGTTCGTGGACAGAAAAATGACCATTATGGTTGGTCTCCATGTTCAAAATAATCTATGGTCGTGTCTTGCTTGGGGTTTAATAATGTGTTGCTTCCATGAGTTTTACAGTAATCTCTTGCATCTTCTGAATTCCAGGTCAACGCCTTCAGAGAACGGAGAGCACTAGCCTTGTCACTCAATGATACAAAAACAGCTGTAAATAAACTTCATAAGATGGTCAATGTTCTTATTGGCATTATTATACTGGTCATCTCACTCCTTATACTAGGAATTGCCACGGGAAAGTTCCTTGTCTTGATTAGCTCTCAGCTCCTCCTTGTGGCATTCATATTCGGTAACACATGCAAGACGATATTTGAGGCTATCATCTTTTTATTTGTGATACATCCATATGATGTAGGAGATCGTTGTGAAATTGAAGGAGTTCAGGTATATTTAGTTGAACATGTAATTCATGCTTCAGTAACATGTGTTCTACATTTCTGCAAATATATATTTTTTTGTAACTATTGAGCCTAACTTGTATTTCCTTGAATTGTAGATGGTAGTGGAAGAGATGAACATCTTGACTACCGTGTTTTTGAGATATGACAATCAAAAGATTGTATATCCTAACAGTGTTCTTGCTACGAAGGCCATCAGTAATTACTATCGCAGTCCTGACATGGGAGATGCGGTTGAGTTCTGTGTCCATATCTCCACTCCCGCAGAAAAGATTGATGCCATAAAACAGAGAATAACAAGGTATGTTTTGGAAAGATTACCATCCCTCCATTCAGTTTTCATCCTTACTATTAAATGCAAGTCTAAATGCAAATTGCTATTTTTGCTGGGATTATATGTAACATAGATTTAGCTTGGAAATGGTTGAACACAAGTGAGTGAATTGTTTGGTTTGTGTGTGAATGCAGTTATGTTGATAACAAAAAGGAGCACTGGTACCCGACACCCATGATTATATTCAAGGATGTGGAAGAGTTGAACAGGGTGAGGATAGCCGTATGGCTGACACACAGAATGAATCACCAAGACATGGGAGAGAGGTGGACGAGAAGGGCTTATTTGGTTGAAGAAATGGTTAAGATGTTCAAGGAGCTTGACATTCAGTTCCGCTTGTTCCCAATTGACATTAATGTCCGTGCCATGCCTCCAGTGATCTCAACCCGCCAGCCTCCTAGTTGGACAGCTGCCAGTTGAGCGAGGAAGTCAGGAATGCGACATCTTTTTGAGATACGCGATCTTCTTTAGATGCCCGACAAAGGCCACACATACTTTGAGTTAGAGCCTTGATGAGTATACCAGGAGTGTTTTAGGAACTTCTTTGTCATTTTGCTTGCGTTTTTTCCTCGTATCTTCTCTGTAGTTAATATAATATGTTATTTTCTATGCGTTTACTTCAGAGTATACATTATTGTAAATGAGGTGGATCTATCATTTTCATGGGAGTTAATACAATATTATTAGCTATCTGTGGAATGGGCACATATCTGGTCTGAAAGGAACAGATTGAATGTCGTTTACATCAAATTCGACCTGTCCCTTTTGCACGTACATTTTCGTGTTTGGTTGGATTGGGTGCTTTCTTGCATATATTAGGCCACAACAATGGATTTGTAAAGTTAAAGCAATGACAGGTTTGAAAGACTCAAAACATAACACTAGTATTCTTCATTAAAGAAATGGATAGTTTAGGCCAGAAATCAGAAATCTAATTGCAAAATAGGCTACTTCGAAGAAAAATGCAACATTCATTGGACACTCCGAAATATCATCATTTGAAAAGTAGTTAGGAAGAAATGTCGGAAGGTAATCAACTGTAACATAAAAAAAACTGAAAATGACAAATCAATTAACGAGCACCTCTTCGAAGAATCTCCACATCAAAGGTCCACATGTTTCCGACATAGATGCTTTCTATCATTTATTTGGCACACCTAGAAAATCAACTTTTGCACAAAAGTTGGTGCACTGAAAGAAATGTCGGAATGTAATCAACTAAAACTTCAAAATCTGGAAATGGCAAATTAATCAACGAAAAAGTATTATCCTTTGGGTCACTCGCATACATGTTCGTCCGATCAAACCAGCCCCTCCGCATGCACAACGTTCTCTCCTTATTGTTTCCGCTTTTATACAACATCAACGGTTCAAAATTGTGCACATCATACCGCGGATACTCGCTCAATGACATGCTGTCGCTGTTGTCCGGTAGGTGATTGCTCTTATATTGCCTGACCATTACCCAACTATCTTTTACATCGTAATCTTTCAATGCCCATATCTCCCAAAAGCATGCTCTAACATACTTGTAGTCACTGATGATCACAATTGATAGGCAACTCTTTATTGCCGCCACAATACTATCAAAGCGAGCCCCTTCATCAAGTAAATCCGGAGGAAATTGGAGTATGATGAATTGCTCATTTTCGAGATCGAAAACCCATATCTGATCAGATCGATCACCACTCCAGTGAAGAGCTCCATTAACAAACCTACCCATTTTAGATATATTTAGATATCTACTCGAGCGCGAGCAGCTCATGCGTCTCCATGTGGGTTTTCCGATCCCAATCGTGACCACCATCTCCTCCAGCTCATCATACTCGGAAACTAATAGAACCAACTTGTATTCTTTTGTGTCGCCACTCAATCCAAACCCATATCCGACCAGTTCGTCATACGTACCTTCCGGCGCTAGTACTGTTACGGATCCAGTAGATATTGGGTTCGAGATGGAGTAATAGGCATCTCCTAGGCGTCCCCGATGGTACTCGCACACCAATCCATTTCAGGAACCCACAATGGTAATGGCTCGGTCGCGGGCGGTGGGTTTGAGTCGGTTGCGGAGCTTGAGAATGGCGTTGTCGCTAGACGGAACCTTGCGGGTAGAGTAGAGGTAAATGGATCTTGATTCGGAGTTGGTGAGGAAGCTGTGGAGCAAGAGGCATTCGGGCCATGGGATGGATCGGAGTATCGCAGGGTCGGAGAGGGCAGCGAGCCATGATTTGCAGACTCGGCGACACTGAAATGTGACTTTTTATAGTCTAATTTCATGGAATTCTTTGAGCTAAAAAAAAAAAACGTTTCATGGAATTCAAATAACCCGTGTAATCCGCAACAAATTGTGCAGGAGATAATTGATTACCATAAGAATTAATTCTTGGAGTGGGCTCCAAGTTTGAGTGTTGGCTAGGCTATTTCATTATAAATAGGACTGTTCAGCAAGTAGGAACTTAAGAAATTATATAAGCTAGAATTGTACTTGAAGTGGGAACTTAATTAAGAATCAATTAGACTATATCTTAATAGATGTGAATAAAATTATAATAAATAAATCGGTGATTCCTTTAAAAAAAAAACAAAAAACAAAATCGGTGATATTTAATTGAACTAATAACTCTGTGTAGGATTTTCTCTCTAGGGTTTGGTTAAAAGTGGTCTTTTTCATTTGTGGCGAGCTATTTTCCTTGCCAAGCTTTTTCTTTATCGTTATTATTTTACCTTAGTTTCTATTGGTTTGACGGTAGTTTTGGTGGCAGTGTTCGTGGGTGTATGAATGTGCTAGTAAAGATGGAAGGCAGGAGGATGTGTGCCTTGATATACGATCCAGGACGCAGTGGCTTTGACCGGAAGTGTGAATGGAGGGCGCAAAGGCTAGTATCTCCCGCCCTGTGGTCGACTGAAGGTTATTACAAACGAGACAAACTTTGCGTCATCCTACAAGGTAGAGGTGGGGTGGGGTGGGGTGGGTTGTCCGGGACGACGATGGAGGTCGCTCTGGTGGTGGCCGGATCTCTTGAACGAGATGAGCGCAGGTGCGTCTTAATCTCGATGCAATCCCGAATGTAACGGTAATGACTAGAGTGTGGAAGGAGGGGGTAGATGTTGTAGTCACCCTCCCCGTAGCCGGATGAATGCTAACACAGACGGGGCAAATTGTGCATCATTCGAAAAGGTAGGGGTAGGGTGCGTTGTTCGGGACGAGGGAGGAGGTTGGTATGGTGGGGGCAGACCTCTTGGTCAGGTGTGTTGAAGGGTTCGTTAGTGGTAATTCAAGCAATTCAAACTGGAGGCGAGGCTACGGCCAGTGCCTTTGGTTTGTTCATTGATAACAGTTAACTTCTTGCTGATGAATCTTGAATCATTTCGTTTAGTTATGCTACGAGGCTCGCGAATCGAGTACTTCTTGCGTTAGTTAGAGTGTCAAAGTCTATGTGAGACTTAGGTGTTCGGACGAGTGTATTGACGAAGTTTATTTTTGTTTTTAGTTTTGTTTTAATTCATGTCTTTGGTTTGGAGTTTGGTATGTTCATGGTTTGTATTAATATTTGAGTTTGGTTTGTTTAAAAAAAATTGAACTAATAAAAATATAAAAAGTGGGAATTTATGTAAATAGGTTGAGTTTAGACGCAGTGGCATTGGATGTAAATAAGTTTAATATTTCTTTGCTTAGGAGTATGGTTCTGTTTCAAAAAAACAAAATTGACTGTTTTTTAGGGTGATGGACATTTAGGCTACGTTTGGATTAATAGTTCTGGTTTGAGAATGAAGAGTGTGAATGAAAATGAGACTCTCATTGATGATGTATAAGTTATAACATATTCATTCCCATTCTCATTTACATTCACTTTTCCACTTGTAATTTGATTATCACCTATTGATGCTGTTCGGAAAATCTTAAGTTTCAAGACAAATGATAAAGCAACATGTGGTGACCTTGATGCCACGCGAGCAAACCAATTTGACTCCATAATGCCATGTCTAACCCAAGACCAGGAAGGCCCCAAGGAAATGAATTCGTCCATCCGATCATCCTTCAGACGGAAGTGGGAACATTCGAAAGCCACTAAAAGATGAAACAGCTTGTCACGACATCAGTGTCGCGGCATAGGGAAAGCATGTCGTGGCATGACCAGTTGTCCCAAGGGATGTGCAGACCTTCTCGGACCGATGCAGTGACATCCATCTCCTGTGCCGCGACATCCAAGCTTCCCTCACATGTTTACCTTCCCTAGTGACGCGTCTCCCCGCTTCGATAGGCCAAACATGACCAAAGTGTTCAAAAAGTATTGTAAGTGTTTCCCTCGTACTTGGGAGGCATGGAAGCTCCCTTCCTCCCAACGCGAAGTTTGAAACTCCTAGAGAGCGTGACCTTTTAGGTGACGTGGAGAAACTTTAATCCACAACACAACCTATGAATCAAAACAAATGAAGAAAACACAAAGAGAAAAAGACGAGTTCTAGTGGGTCGACAATGTAATTGTAACCCATATGAATCCCAGAAGTAAGAAGAGAGAGATTTGTTGTTGTTGTTGTATTTTTATTTCACAAAAAATTCAAGAGTTGAATTTTTATATTGCAGACGTATTTATCTCTTGAATTTTCCAGTCCCCGGGTTGACGTGGGCTTGCCACGCCATCAAGTTAACAAAACATTTAACAGACATAGAAGGCAAGAACTCAATTGGGTTCAAAATAAAAGTGTGCGTACTAAGTGTGGCATAATAAAAATTGGGTACCAAATTGGGTTTCTGGCCAAAATTTGGGTACTAAATTTCCCTTAAACCCTTCGAAGAAAAATGCAACATTTATTGGGCTTCGAAAATCATCTTTTGGATAGAAGTTAGAAAGAAATGTTGGAAGGTAATCAACTATAACCTCAAAGAATTTAAAATGACAAATCCATCAACAAGAGCACCTCTTTAAAGATTCTGCACATCTAAAGTTTCAATATTTTCTGCGTAGATGTTCTCTAACATCTGTGATGATTTGAAATTTGTTGGGATTTTCTTCTTCTTCAAAAAAAGTTTATTGGAATTATTTTAATTTTTGTGTTTTCCGGCGAAACTTTAAATTTTCCGGTGAAACATGATGAACATGTTCTTGATGAAGAAGAAGGGTAAATAGTGAAGGGCAATTTTGGTATTTCAAAAAAATATTGGTCATGTGCTGGGCACATGACTTTTTTTTTGGAATATTCCGTTAACTTTGACGGAAAAAATGGACGAAAAGTTTTGTGACATACTTTAGGGTAGCCAATAGTTACAAACTAAACTTTAGGGTATGTATGTGTAAAAGGTGTAAAGTTCATAGTAAGTATGTGTAATTTTTCCAATAAAATAATGATAACTATTGAGGACTAAAGAAAAGAATTAAACATTTATCAAGAGTTTCAGCACTCAGTATGTTTTTGTACCTTCGAAGCCTTTGGAGTCTTAATATCCTTTAGAATACCTTATAGTTGTACTTTTTCTATTCCAAATACTAAATAGAAACACGTTCTGTTTATAGTAAGCCCTTAACTTAATTCAGGAGTAAGAGATACCTGAGAAGTCTAATTCAGTCTCCTATTCTATTTATTGATAAGTTGTCAACCACTTACGTGACTGTTAATCCGGTGTTTCACAAGCGTTTCAAACATTTTCGTATTGAGTATCATTTTTATTTTGACAAAAAGTTTGACGAGGAGAAGTGCATGGTTCATGCTCCTTCTAGTATCACTTATCTGACATCATGAACAAGGCCTTGCATCGCAAAATGTTTAAGTTTCTTAAGCTAAAAGGAAAATCAGGAGCTAAATTAAAAGCAACCGACCATTCGGCCCATGCTCAGTTTGTAGGGGCCAGTTAAGGAAAATGTATCTAAAGATGGTTGATTGATTTTTGGAAGGTTCCTAGTTGCTCAAAACTGTCAATGAGTAAAAGAAAGTTGGTGTGAATCAGAACAGTACTTATAAGAAAAATTGTACTCTCTCCGTCCCAAAATGAGTTTCTTGTTTGTCTAATTTTTTTTGTCCCAAAATGAGTGTCTTGTTTTTATTTTTATGTTATTATATTAGTGTTCTTTCCATATTACCCTTATCACTTATGCACATGGACAAATCTGTACATGAGTGCACATGAAAAAAGTGAGAGTTATATTAGAAACACACTAAATTATTTTGTAATTCTTAATTTTTGCAAAAAATAGAAACAAGACACTCATTTTGAAACGAAAGGGAGTATAAATTTTTGTTTGTTTTGTCAATGTCAAGATGGGTCTTTTGTATAAGATTCAAATAAATTTCTCTAAAATCCGTGTAGCTATTCAATGAGAATCGATGCATGAATGCTTTTAGATACATAGTTCACAAGGATTCTTAGTATTAAATACGACAATCATGTGGCTCCATACATTACTAAGGGTAAAAAAAAATACTAGTAGGTAGCTTGTTTGCATCACAAGTTAATGACTTGAAAATCAGACAGATCGTGTTGGACAATCTCAAAACCCGACCCACCCGATAAAATATAAAATTTTAAACATAGTATAGAAAATGACTGACATGAATTTAACGAATCAACAATATTGAGCTAGGTCGTGTTGGTATAATAAACCCATTTATTTAAATGCCGTTTGCTCAAATAATGTTAAACTCAACAATTTAAACATGATAGCCGTATCAACCCTTTAATAAATTGCCTCAAACAAATCTTTGATTTAGACCCGACCCAACAAACACCTAAAACCCGACCTTTTTTTGAAGTTCAAGTCACAAAATAGATTCCCAAGTCGGGCCGGAGAAACCCGCACTGCTTACGGGTCGAGTTTGGGTCAGACCTTTTCATTCTAGACCTGAAACTCAAATCAACAACTCAAAGCCGAACTGACCTAGTGAAACAAAATTGACAGATTCTCCACAAAAGTAAAGAACGAACAAAAGAGGGTGTAAACAATTAATGTCAGAATCTACAAATGGACACTAAACAGACATGCATTGAATTGCATTTCAAGAAAATACAAATACTATTCATTGAAGATCCATATGCATCTCAGGGGTCATCAAGTCCTCATGTTACATAAATGAAGTAGGACATATCACGAATCAATTCTCAGCCAGAAACCATGTGACTTGTACTCTTAAAATTTCACTTCCTGGCTCAAGAGCCCGGAGGAGACAATTCTGAGCACTACTTTATCGTGCTTCTATTGAACAGGAAAGCGGGAGGGTTGGGTGGTGGTCCCTTGCATATTTACATGACTTTCTACAATACAACAGCACTTGCTAGTTGTTACCATCGTGTGGGAACTTTTTTCCTTATCTACGTAGATCGTGATGTGAAGATGTTTTGGTATGGAAGAATATTAAGATGTTTCGGCACGAAGGGGGAGGGCCCGGATAAGGAAGCTTTAATGCACCACGTGGAGACTCTTTGGTCTTTACCTTATCTAGTCTCCATCGGTAATTGATGTTTTGTATGGAAGACGTCTCGATGTTTCATCACTAAGGGGAAGGGATTGAATATAAGGAAGATTTGATGCACCATGTGGAAACTATTTTCCTAATCTATGCTACACAGGCCGTGATGTTTGGCATGGAAGGATATTTCGAGTTTCATCACTAATTGGAAAGGCCCAAATATGGAAAATTAGAGCTAGATGTGCATATACTATGATGTTTGATCACTAAAATAGCAGGGGGATATTGCCCGGTTAGATGGAATTATCTGGTTGCAGACCAGAGTTTATATGCGGCCTTGGGATGAATGGGACACTTGTCAGGTTGGCGGACTATGTAAATTTGGTCCCCCAATTTGTGGGGCGTGTCCTGATTTCTGTACCATGTCCATAAAGCCCAAGTTTCATTCTTTACCTGAAATTCAGAAGTTCAAATCATGATTAGCAAACCATCATCATTTACAGATACGGAAAGTTCAAGAATTTCAGCATTAAAAATTATAATGTAATAAGCATCAGTTGCTTGATAGCATATTAGGCAACATTTGGATTAAAAATTTAAGGACGGGAATGAGAATCCCATTTCAAAGCCATTTTCATGACAAAAAAGTTGTAATTAAATTATGAAGAATGAGAACCTTATTCCCATTCTTGATTTCCATTCGTGAACAAAAACTCTAATCCAAACGCTACCTTAGTATCTACAAATCCTACTATGTAAATACCAAATGTTAAACACATACCTCTAATATCCCATGACCAAAACTACTTTCTCTTAAAGCACTGTAATCGGGCTGCCGATCCCAACAAAATTGACCTGCTGCTGGACCAGATGTAAAGTTAACTGCACATAAGCCTCCCATGTACTCATCAGGAGTAGTTTCTGCGCGGGGGCAGTGACCAGGTTCATCAGCATATCCAATAGACATCTTTTCTCGATTACCCCCGTCACCAATTGTGATATATATAGGCCCACATGGATCTAATGTGTAATTATAAACTCGATTGGACCTCTCGTAAGCATGAACCTGGTAAAAGTTTCTCATTATAATCAGAAATAATGCACAAAGAATTTGAAGCAATCTAATATTGAGCTAAACTGGAGGAACTCATGAGTCATGTCCTCCATAGTATCGTATACTTAAGTAACTTTTTAATCAAAGAAACCGGCCCAATGCATAAGGCTCTCATCATTGTGGAGGTTTTGTCCTTGACTCAAACTTAAACCCGTGACCTCAAAGTCACAAAGCAACAACTTTACCGTTGCGCCAAGGATCACCCTCTTACAATATCATACACAGATAAAATCATACATACTGCATGTGCTTTTTGGCAGTGATCTATTTCTCAAAGACATGATATGATATTTTCAAATGTCAAGGAAAATTTTCATTACTGTTGTAGCATCTATCCATCCCCATATTGAAGGTCCCTATTCTACGTACCAGGAGAGGACAAGCTATTTTCTTTATACCTAAAGGCTAAAGCTAAAGAAACCTAATCATGATAAATGATATTAACTTATCAAAAGTAAATGCAAGGACATACGTGTCCATTGAATACTATGTCAACACCGTGAGAGTATAGTAAACCTTCCATTGCCACTCTCATACATGCTGCCTCCCTGTAATGGGCTTCATAAGAACTGTACCAGGGAGGGTGCCAGGAGGCTACCAGCCATGGAGTTATGGTTCTGTCAACATTAGCCAGATCACTCTTCAGCCACTTGTATTGATCACCTGTAAAAGAAGGAAAAAAACAAATAAAATGCTTTGTTGAGCAATTGCTCAAACTACAAAAGAAAAGGCACTAACTAGACGTGATAAATGCATTATCCACCAACAAAATTAGAACATTTTTATGGGTGCATTTTATTCATCCAATAGATACTTAAAGTAGGAAGACTTCAAAGTTACAATCAAAATACACCTAGTTCCTTATGTTTGACTTTGACAAGAAATCAGTCAACATTGATATTATAACAACTGAATCCTATATAAGTAGAATCACTTTTTGAATTTTGAGAAATTTATGCCACAATCAGTTTTTGCCTTTTTGGTACTTACTATATATAAAAACACCATGCTAAATATGTTTTACATGGAATAGATCAATACTGATACTAATGACATTAAAAATGGGACTATCCAAAATGGGGCATTTGATTTCCAAATTTCAAGTTATATTTTCCACATTCAATACGGCATTATGACACCATTTTTTCTCGTGCTATTACTACTCTTAACTTACTAGTAAAGCAGACCCAAGCTGATGGACCGCCTGTGATCCTTCCCACAAGGTTTAGTTTCGAAATGAATACTCAACATCCTAAATAAATACCTTTTGTTTTTATTAAAAATAAGGAACTAGGTAATAAATTGACATTGAGGACATTGCGGTAGATATAAGAACTTAAGTAAAACAAGCTTGATCGCCACAAAACTTTTCCATTAAGAACGATAAGGCCATCATCTTACTGGATTCATTGTAGGCTGTGTAGGCTCCAAGCATGATAAAGTGTATGCCCCCAGCATTGAAGGAGTAATATAATGTTGATGATGATCCACTTTCCTTGGATGGAAATGCAAATCGAGAACTGTAAGCTGCAAACACCTTGTTTTCAGCTTGTTCTTCGATTTCGTGGTTTCCTTCAATCACCATCATAGGAACTTCAGAAACCAATTTCTGCATAAACCTGAATGAAGTGACAAAATATAAATTATAAGACCGAGATCAATTTTACGGAATGGAAATCTAACACGAAAATTTGCAAGCGTTTCTACCTTCCCCAGTAATCCCAACGAGGTTGATAGGTCTCGTGAATGGGAGTTTGTGGAAATGAGCAAGAATAGCAGTCAGAGCCAGTTCCATTTGTGAGGTACAGATTTGCATAAGTGACATCACCAACCAACAAGACAAGATCGGGTTTATTATTAATCAAGTGGCTGATAGTGGTAGTTGTATTGTATGTAAGACCGAGATCTCCCACAATGGCTATTCTGTTTGGGTAGCTATGTGGACTAGAAACTGGCATAGTCTTGAAAGAGTAGATAGAACTCATGGCTGGTATAGAGGGATCACCGCAACGATAATAGTATTTTGTGTTTGGTTTCAACCCTATAATAAACATAATGAAAAGGAACAAACTTATATAGACCGCAATACAAAGTTATAGAAAAACAAAACTAAAGACGTGAATTTCATATGTATATTGACCAATGAGGTTTTGCCAAAATAGTCTCGCTAGTTCATATTTGGCTTAGCAGATCCCCGTATGTGTAAACAAATGATCCATCCTACCAATAAACAATATTTTAGGGTAGTGTTTGAGTAAAAAAGAAAAAAAAAAATCGATATGGGAATGAGATTCTGATTCCAAAAAGCCATTTTCATGACCAAAAAGTTCCAATCCTAACACGAAGAATGAAAATCTCACCTCATTTCAATTCTTGATTTCCATTCCTAAAAAGAAAAAAAATCTAATCCAAAACACTACCTCATTTGTAATGGCCCAATAAGAAATTTTGCAAAGCTCAGAAGATGGAAAAGTTGAAGGTACCTATGAGACGAACGTGGTGGATGATTCCGGAAGTATAATTCTGAAGGCCCTCAAAAGGATAAAGCTGATTGTAAATAAGAGAGTAACCAGTTGCTTCACGAGTTAATGGATATCTTAACTTCCCATAGCGAACAACACTTGAAACAGATTTAGGATCTAATGGCTTTATGTTATGACCAATCTGTGAATCTCCTGCACACTCCAAAAGCAACTCAATTAAGCAAAAGCAATTAAAAACAAAATTGTAGAATCTAAATAAACACAACCCCAATATTTCAACAGAACTGGCATACAAACCAATATACATAAAAGCGAAGTACAAAATTTGAACAAAGCTAACTCCAACACATTTGTTGCATTTAAGTTATAATGATAGACACAGACTTTCACATGATACCTAATTTGGCACCCAATCATATCAAAAGTTCATGTACCAAATTTGGTACAAATCGAAAGTTCATATATTAAAATGGGTACAAATTGAAATTTGTTCGGTGTGGAAGAGGTGAATGGCATAAAATACCGCCTAGCAATCCTTTTTTCGCAACTAGCAAATTTAATACAAATCAGTGTGCATAAGACATGAAGTACAGAATTTAAACAATGCTATAAGCCGTCAAATGGGACTAACAGTTCATACCAAAGTTCATGTATCAAATTTTGTATAAATTGAAATTCCATGCACTAAATTGACTTTTCTAGAGTTTTGTATATCAAATTAGGTAACAAACCAAAGTTTCTGTACAATTTATGACATTTATCGTATTAAGTAAAAATTCAGCTATTTTTCGATGGAATAGAACAATTCATAATTCTCTTCCATCTCTATTACAACTAAGCAGGGAACTACAATTATAATAAGAAATCAAACCATGAAAATCACGAAGTACACACAACATCCAATCACTGAGCTCCAAAATTGCTCATACAATTTCTCGAACACAAGTAGATAGCCACTAAATCCGAAGTGATAAGAGAGGATCGAACCTGTAATCCACGACACCCAAACAGAATCGAAGGTGGCGGAGAGCGAGAGAGAGATCTGCTCGGGCTCGAAGCCGCGAACACGGCGGCGAACTCTGGGATCGGTGTCGGGCAAGTCGACGGCGACTCCGCGGAGACTGACATCGAAAGGGACGGTGACGGGGTCGAAGGGGCCGTCCAGGGTGGTCGGAACCCGGCCGTGAACATCGGTGAGCAGAAAAACGGCGGTGATAGCGGCGGCGAAGAGCACAGACGGCGAAGAAGAGGCCATCGGAGGGAGGGTTAGGGTTTTGGATCTTCCATAGTAGAATCGAAGTGTAAACGTCTGCCTTTGCTCTGTGTGACTGTGTGTTGTCAAGACTCGGAAATGTGTATTTTTTTTTTTTTTATAATTGACGGTTCAAGTGGGTCCCACTTTTTACTTTTCTAAATGGATCCCACTTAGATTGCTGGAGTTCTGTTCAAATTATATTTGTTCGGATTCAGATTATTAAAATATAACACGAGTGGTTCAATTCACATTGAATCGTTATTTTTCCAGTCAGTTGGTTTGTATTCCGATTGGATTTCAGATGCTCACGAGTTCAGATCCAAATTATCAGGTCTAGTTTTGTGTCAGATGAGATGTATCAACAATTAAGATGTATATCTCTCAATAAGTGGTCGTGAATTCAAATTTCATTAAGTCGAGTAGAAAAAAGTTGTGGAAGAACACAGACAAAACCATATACTTCGTATTGTGTGGCTCAATTTGTGTAATACAGTATCTACGTGAGATCACATGCGAGAAAAAGCAACGCTAACTTATCGTTAATTTTTTGTTAAAATATACTGTCATTTTAGAATCGAATGAGCAATAATAAGACTTGATAATGATTAAAACATTAGAGCTCTTTTGATGCAACACGACATGAAATTAGTATTTGCCTATTTAAACTCGAGCATTTTGTAATCGTGTTGTGCTCATGTTGGGCCTCCAAGACATACCCCTGATTAATTAATCATGTTGTGACAAACACGACACGCTCAACATGACACTAGAGGTTATAATAGTAAATTAATCCTAATATTGTGTCAAAACGTGTTGATTCTATCACGCAGAATTTACTAGGTCATGTTTGTGTCAATTGTGTCGTGTTCGTGCAACACACAATCAACCTTCAGCACGACACGAACACGACGTGCACGCACGAATAGTGAACTCTACCTGTATCTCAATGCACTCTGAAGTGCAGATGCTCAAGATAAGAGTATACTTCAACAACATTTGCACTTAATAATCATGCACAAGGGTTTCAATGAAACCTATGAAAACACGACAAATCCGAAAAACATGATAGCAAATCCCATTTATCGTCAACAGAAATTGTATACAACTAAGCAACACATGTTTTACATAGAGGTTAACGGGTGCAACAGGACGAGTTTTTGACAAGTCAATTGAAAATAGGCGCTTAAGACGTCAAGATTCTCATCTGTCTTAAACAATAGCCCTATTTGATGCATAGAATATCCCTCGGAGACCAACACTTTCATGTAAATTTATGAATTTCAAGAACAGCTACAACAGAGAAATACAGGTATCGAGTTCTATACTCCTCAAGATGTTACAAAACATTTCCAACCCCAAAAATAACTAGGGTTCGGTAAAAGAGCAGCAAAAAGGCAAAGGTAAGGAAAGTACCGCTTAGCCCTTGGTTCGCATGATGGTAATACTGCCTTTTCCTCCTTCGGTGCGGATTTTAGTCTTTCCAACCACGGGTTTCCCGGAAAAGGCTGAGGTCGGGAAAGAAGCGGTAAGATCTTCATTACTTTGCTTTGATTTTGACGGCGGGGGAGTGCGAATCCGCTGGTTAATATCCTTCAGGGTTACATCTCCGTGGACGCCACATGGTTTAATGAATGCAAATGGATACGCGATCGAAGAGGCTAACTTAGTAGGGGGCCTTATGTAAGACTTCCGACCTAAGTGTGCACAAAAAGAGAGTTAGGAACAGTCATTATACTTTCATAAACTGACTAGAAACAAACAATATTTAAACCGAAATGTACATAAAGCATTTTCTTTAGCATATCCTACGACACTAGATCATCACAATTATAGAGGACAACAGATCAAACTAAGATGAGTTTTGTGGCTAGTGGCTACAAGTAATGCTGAAGAGATCAATAACGGAAACATACCTCTGATAATAACATTTTTAGGAGTTCGACTAACACGCTGTTGAACGGGATTTGCTTCGAACTCGGTTGGACAGAACTCTAGAACAGTGAACCAATGAAAATTGAGAGAGATGTTATAAAGAGAAGAAAGGGCGTGAGATTAAATGAAGGACCAATGGTACACAAACTTTGGCCAAATACTCACAATTTGGTACCTGAAAGTTTAAGAAAGTCAATTCAATACATGAACTTTCAATTTGTACCTATATTGGTACATGAACTTCGGTATGAACCGTTAGTCCTATTTGACGACGTGCACCATATTGAGTATAAAATAAAAGTTCATCTACTAAATTGTTTTTTTTTTTTTTTGTTATTTTAAGTTTTGTGTACCAAATGAGTATCGGGCAATTTTCTGTGTACCATTGATGACATTAATCATTAGATGGAAGAACAATGTTACCTACCACTAACATCAATTTGAACGTCCGACGCCTCAGCGAGATTCCTAAATTTCAGGTAACAAAGCAATTAGGTTAGCAATAAATACTTTACAAGCTAAAATGCTGAAGTAAAAAGAAGCATACATATTATCAGGGCTGAAGGTCATCTCAGTATCATTGAAGCATTCGGCAAGCCACCCCTCAGATGATTGATCCAAGTGGTCGCGAGTAGAAGCTGAGGCTGGGGCATCTTTAAACACATTACTTTACGATTAGAACAACCAAAGTAAACATTTATGTCCATATTTATATAAGAAAATAACGGTACAAGAGACAAACCTGAAAATCCAGAAACCCACTGAGAAATCTCTTCAATTACACTCTCTTTCTCCTAAACATAGAATAAACGACATTATATTAGACAACAGATCGTTGTGATGTTTGAGTACTCAAATACCATTTCAAAAGTAAAGAGTAGCTTCTAATCAACATTTCTCACAAAGAATCAAACATTGAAACTCAAGAGGAATATAAGCGCAACGAAATTGGAAAAAGTTTCAGACATTTCAATGTCCATGTAGGCATCAGATACGGCTAATATAACATGTAGAGCTGGCAATTTGGACCCGAACAAGATTTTTTGCAGGTTTGAGTCACAAAAAGTAAACCTGATTTCATGTCGGGAAAACCCACACGTTCTGTAAGTGAAACCCTCACCTCGTACAGGTCATGTTTGGGTTAGGCCTTTCCAACCTGAAACCCGAATTGCTAGCTCTAATAAAGTAATCATATGTCCAACATCAACATAATGTAGTCACACGGGGATATGGACAAACATTGTAAACAAAATGTTCTCGTAAGAACTTCATGGGTGTCATCAATCAAGTCTAGTGTCTACCTTAACTAAGTTCACAAGATCAAAATGAGGTCTATATATGAGCTCTAAAACTAAGTAACATGGAGATGACATGTAAAATTGGAACAAGAAACAAGATACCGAGCACTAACAGTTGATTTTAGAAATACAGATGGCATATCTTCACTGCAATCGGGGGAATCCATTGCTCGAGTGTTGAACTGTAGCATTCGGCGCCTCTTAACTTGAGAATATGTCTCTCTACGCTCTTCGGGTCCCTTGTTCCTGTTATCTGAAATACACTATTTTATATTAGAAAAAGAACCAATTCAACTGCTTTATGAACACAACACAAATATGTCAATGAAAATTGATGACAAAGGCCTTACCATTGTGAGTTACATGGTAAGCCAAATCCCCGCAAGCCTTGACCGGGGTCGTTGTTTCATGGAACATTAAGGACATATCTTCTTCATTCCGAGTCACTTCATTCCATAGGCAGTCAGGCATGTCTGCCACTCAAATTAGGAAACAAAATTTTTGAAATTACTAACTCCATTCAATATGTCACTAACTATACATGAACTTTGGCCGGATACCCAATTTAATTCATTAACCACCTAAGTATATGATGTTTTATACCAAAATTGGTACATGCAGTCAAAGGTGATTAGTGGTTCATACAAAAGTTTGTGTATCAAAATTGGTACATATTGAAAGCCAATGTACCAAAATTGGAACAAATTAAGAGTTCATATACTATATTGACTTTTTTAAAATTTTGTGTACCGAATAGGGTATAAGGTCGTGTATCATTGGTGACATTAATTTATAATCATGTTAAGAGCTTACCAGTATTTGAATCCTTTTGGAGACTATAATCACCACCTTGCCAATCCCACGGCTCGACACTATCATTTCAGTGATGAGAAAAAAAACTTAGAATCCTAAAAACTAATGTCAAAGTTGCACACGCAGAAATCCAATAAGCAAAGTATGAAGCTCAAGATAAAGCTATGTTCACAAAATTCAGAAGAGATAGTAAAACCTAACTCGCAAAGGTATGATCAATGCTGCATTTTATGTGCATTAGGTAAATGGAAAGCTATACGGGATTAATAAATGCAAACCCGTAAACTGTATAGATAGTAAAATGAATCAACAAATTACGGAGCTCAAGATGTAGTTTTATGGAAATTCGCACGAGAGTAAAATCTATACCACAAAGTTGTGATCAATGCTGCATTTTATCGGCATAAGGTAAAACTAAATGGGATTGATATACGCAAACCCATAAACTAAATGGACCATGTAATCTACAAAGCCAAACACGAACAAAAAGACTAGAAATGGAACACAACTAGGTACATTAATAACCAAACAAGCTACAAACACATAACCAAGACACGAGCATTGGATCAATTGAGAGCAGCACTATAAGGAAAGCATGATTCTAAAATTGGGATTTACACGAGGGTACAATCTATCGCAAAAGGTGCAATCATTGCTGCATTTAATTGGCATTATGTAAATCTACATGAGATTGATAAATGCAAACCCGTAAACCAAATAGACCATGTAATCCGCAAAGTCAAACACACACACAAAGACTATAAATGAAACACAACTAGGTACATTAATAACCAAACAAGATACAAACACATAACCAAGACACGAGCATTGAATCAAACTAAGAGCAGCACTAAAAGCAAAGCATGGTTCTAAAATTGATGAAAGACAAGGGCAAATTCTATTCTATGACAGGTAAAATTTGCAATTCAAGTTAATTTTTGGAGAAATGTCAACATACCAGAACCTAAAAACAAGAAAATTACAAAAATGGGGTAATGAGAAATCAACAACCCACCAATTAAATCAGACCCAACATCAAAAACCTCATCCTACACAATTCATGATACATCAAAACACCATAAAAAAAAAATAAAAAACAAATCAAGTTGAACCCAAATCACAAAATGAAACAAAACCCATCTAACAAAACCATCATAATTACAGAAAATAAACAAAATTCAAACCAAACCCATCTCACAAAACCACCATTACATCACACACAAAAAGAACAAAAACTAAAATAAAATAAAAATAGCATTGATTCCCAAAACCCATCAGAAGCAAAATCCAGAAGCAACCCATCAGAAAACATGCATCTGTCAACCAAACAATCAACAATTAATCATACCAAAAAGGAAGGAAAAAAAAATTTACTTGTCATTATGGCAATCCATTGATGAAATCGTCCTCACAAGACCAACACTCTGACAAACACTCCGGTCTTCACTACCATCAAAATTAGCCGTTGCAGAGCAATTAGATTCAGATTATATATATAAAATATAAAAACAGAACAATCCCACTAAGCCTTCTCTTCTATAGATGTGTCTTCTCTTTATCTAAACAGTGAACAAAAAGCGCCGACTCTCACTCTTCTCCTCCTTCTTCTTCTCTCTCTCTCTACCCTGTTTTTCTTTTTTTTACCTTTAATTTCTTTTTACATCTTTTTCAGGCATTTATTGCTCTCAGAGCACACTTTACTTTCACTGGACCCGCATGGTATGTTCCTCGTGGAAACGGGATTTTAAAAAAAAATGTAACTTATTTATTTATTTAGTTTTTAACACATAAAAAAGTAATTTTTAAAATTAATTATTTTTTTGTTGTAAGTTTTTTTTTTTATTTTGAAAGGATATTTTTGTTGTAAGTTGATGTAACGGGTAAATAAACTTGGCTATTTTTGGTATAATTCAGTCTTTGAGACTGATGTTTGTCGTGAACATTTGACATATTAGTGAGTCAAACGTAAACACATGATTTTGGTGGACTCAACAATACGTTTTTAATTAATTATATTTTTTGTCTCGAGTTGATATAACCGATAAATATGTTCCGTTAGCTTTGGCTAATTGTGGTATATTTCAATGTTCAAAGTGTATGCTTGTTGTAAACATTTGACATGTTACATGCCAATTATCTCCTAGTTGATTTTTGTGACCATCTTACATTTTCCCAACCAAAATTAGAGTTGTGGGTTTTTGTAGTTTGTTGGTATCGTGCCATTTTAAAGGCGTGAGTCAACAATTCAATCGCAAAGACAAAATTGTCTATCAATGTTCTCGACAAACGCATCCATCACAAAATAACACTTATTTCTCGTACCATTTGAGGTGCGTGGATGGTTACGAGAATTCGCTGAGAAAACGTTACATACACCGTGATTTACCGTTATTTAGTTTTTATAAACCGGTAACTTACTTGTTCCTTAATGGTTTGAATATTGGGTTTGTGGGTATTAACTAGACCCATGGACTTTCCTCCATTTTTGTATGGGCTATAAATATGTTTGGCATTAGTTATTAGAACTTCCATCTAAAACAGAGTTGGTAGTTCAAGATTTGGGCTAGACTCGTGTTGGAATATTTAAAACTCAGATTCCACCCGAAGAGATGTGGATTGTGAAATGGATTTTGAGCTTTATGCATAGTATCTAAGGGCTCGCAGGTCATTCATCAATTTCAAATTTTGATCGAGTTTATTTTATGCAAGTTGCAAATATAATATAGTTTTGAATACTCGTGGAATTGAGTCTAAATTAAGTAATTAGAACTCTAAGCTAAAAGGTGGGCATGTTTGGACTCGAACTATGGTTTATGAATCCAAATAGATCGGATAAATTATATTCAGCCAAGCCCAAACTGATTCAAATACAAAACCACTGTTATTGGGTTCAAGTGTTGGTCTAAAATCTTTAATTGGTAGAATAAAACTGGACCGCATTTACACTTGACAATATGAACAGTTGGAACAAAAAACGTACGTGTTTTATTTGATGTCTCGTCACTTGGCGAAAAAGATTAGAACTCATAGAAAGTTGCAAAAATATGAACTCGTGTGTTTTTTGGATTGACCCATAGCCCGAGTTGCCAGGTCTAACCGCAGTGTTACGATTAGTTTTAGTTTGCCCGAACGTATTACATGACAATTTAGGAGTCACATTGTCGGAATATGGGTTTTGCCTTTCAATCCGAAATTTGATTCGTCAGTTATAGATGCACGCGTTATTACAAGTTACAACACAATAAAATAAAAAGGGAGATCAAAAAAAAAAAAAAAAAAACTCAAATTGCATAAAGAAAGGCTACAAAATCTAAAACATGATTCATTGGTTCAATATATAACACACTAGACACTACATACCTAGAGCTGACAATTTAGATCCAAATCCAAGTGCATCCAAAATCCAATCCGACTATAATCCGATCAATCCGGATCGAACAAATCCGCTTATTTTACATCAAAAAACTGAATTTTATCTAATCCGATCCAAATATATTATCGGATCGGTTCTCAGGTTTCAAACCAAATCTGCCGACCCGATAGATGCCAGCTCTATACAGTATACATACCCAATAAGTACCCACAGATTCACAAAAGCCTAACCTTACACTTTCAAATCCAGTTTTATTCACAGTAACCTTCCAATAGATAGAGTAAAATACAAAGGTGATCATAAGGAACACACCCACAGATGCCCTCTATATTCATCCATTTCCGCCTCCGGTTTGGTGCAGCATTGCATCAATTTCATCGCCATCTTCCATCTCAAGCTGATTCAAAGAAAAAAGACATCGTAAATATTTAAAGATTTATCTATTAGAGTCGGCCTGTTGACTTAATGTTTTGATGATTATATATCAATATGTAAGCTATCTTCAAGGAGAACACAAAATTTAAAACTCTACTTATTTGATACAGCCGAAAGATAGATTGAAAAATTAGAAATGACAAAAGGAATTGACCTCGTCGGGAGTTTGCTCTGCCCTGAGTCTACGCCCATCAAATAGGAATGCAATAGAGTCGGACTCCACAGATTGGCGGTCACAATATGCTGACATAAGTTTCCGAAGCTGGGTGCTCCGCTTAATCCTGAAGAACACTTCGTTCCCATCCTAGAATTATCAAACACCAATGAGAAAATAAACAGGAAAGACAAATCTGAAACTTATGCACATGCAGACCTTGAACTCAAGCATACATAAAATTGACTCACACTTGGGAGCAAAATTAAATCACCAGCACCGTTAGCTGACCAACTTTACGAAAAACTTAAACTAATAGTTGATAATCCAATAATAGTTTTCATCATTAGACAATCAACATCAACTTAATTAAAACTTGAACTTATAGTAAATGGTTCAATTATGGTTTTTATGCTTAACACGCCATCTAACGTGGTTTTGCGCATGGTCCAAGCACATCCCCTCTCATTTGGTTGTGCTAAGAACCAAGATTCCACCACTTGACCATCATGTAAATATCCTCCCCATATTAAATGACCAATCCAAAGAAAAGTTTAAGTTGATAGTTGAGTACCCGACTATAGCTTTATTACTCTAACCACAACCATCGCATACAACATGAGATATTATATGATTAGCCAACTAGCTGTCGGTTATTTAAACAATTGATCGTTAGCTAATGTGTACCATATGTTAAATGACCAACTCAACTTTGAGCTCTCACTACTTGATTAAAGTTTTATACTCCAAAAATCATCACTATCATCACATAACATAACACAAGATATTGTGAACAACCATCTAACTGCCCTAACAACAACAACTGATCATCACCATCACCAAAAAAAAAAATGCTCAGCTACATATTCCTACGAAGTCCATAAACTTTATTTTTCAACCCTTCATCGCATTGTCACTGTTAATACATAGCCATCTGTCAAATTGCCACAAAGATAACAACCAGAACAGACTAACACATTCAACACAATCTACCATCATTTCTCCAGCTACTTCTCAAAAATTGATCAATCCACAAGCATATAAAGCATTTTTACACTACAAACATGGACAATATCCATATAGGACAGAGAAAATTGAATGAACATGTAAATATAAACACATTTATACATATGCATACCATTTCTCTAACTGCTACTCAAGAAATAGATCATTCCACAATCATATTAAGCATTTGTAAGATACAAACATTAACAGCAAGATACATATAACAAAGAAAAATGTATGTATACGTATATACACATATAATACCATCACAATAGTCTATATACATACATGTGTAGAGATATAATCTCAGCAAAAGTATTATATACCATCACAAATTCACAATCTAGTCATTTCTCTAACTACTAGTCTACTACTAGAATTGATCAGTCCACTCGACTATCATATTAAGCATGTTTTACTCAACAGACAAAAACAACAAGATCTATACAGAACAGAGAAAATTGCATGATCACCATAATTTCTCTAAATAAATTAAGCATGAGCACCATAACAACTTCGGTCCATCACAATTTATCATTTCTCTAAAAATTAGTCAAGCAGATCAATCCACAATCATATTAAGCATTAAAACGCTACAAACATCAACAACAAGATACATATAGACAGAGAAAATCGTAAGAATGTATACATATATAGAGAAAGAGAAAATTCTCAGCCAAAGTACTATATGGCATCAGAATCTACCATCATTTCTCTAACTCTTACTCAAATTGGTGAATCCACAATCATATGAACAATTTGTACGGTACAAAGACGAACAACTAGATACACACAGAACAGAGAAAAATATAAAATGTACCTGGCCTTTGACTTTGAGGTTAATGTGAGCACCGGACTGATCCATCGGCTTCTTGTCCTCCTCGGCAACACCACCGGCGGTGGCTGACATTGTCGATTCCGTCGGCTGTTAGGGTTTTCCGGTTGCGATGGCGACGATGAGCGATCGCTTCAGTGAGAGTTCAAATAGGCACACGACGAGGAAGAGGCAGTCTCTGTCACGCCCAAAGTGGACACATTACGTAGCGTCGTGAGCACGCAGTATATAGATGTGGATTGTTCATGTATTTGTCCGCTTAATTACGAAGTTGCCCCTGGATGAACCGAGTATGGTTTTGTATGTCCAAGAGGGGAGAGGAATAATTGGATTTTTGTCGGGGTAAATTTGGAAAGAAAAAGTGGAAGTTTAGACGTGGAGTTGACCATTAAAACTCGAACGCCGATGCACATTTTTTTATGGTTTGGGTTGTAAGTGGATTGGATCAATTTTTGGGCTAAGTCGAATTAACTCGTGCAATTTATACAAGACCTAAAACTTGATATGAAACCAGCAACTACATAATTCGCTGGGTCGATATTTGATTATACATTTTCAAACTGAAACTTGAATTGTCAACTGTGATATACAATTGAAATAATGGTGAGTGAATATAGAGACGAGTGCACACCCAAGGAAAATGGAGAGGAATAGTACGATTATGTTAGGAGTAGATGTGAAAAAAAAATTTAAGAGTTTGGGAATTGTGGAGCAAACAATTTACATACGAATTTGATATGCATTTTGATGGTTTGGATTTTGGACAAACTCGATCGATCTAGATAAACTCATGCTTTCTACACATACTCCATGCTATCTACACATACTCCATCTACAAATTGTTTCAAAACTAGCTATAACACATTATACGAGTTTAGTTTTTTTTTTTTGAGGGAAAAGAACACTTATATTATTGAATTGAAATAGCAATACAAA
>JAYMTA010000456.1:0-28407 GCA_036897625.1 Pelargonium cotyledonis | reverse complement strand
CTTACTGATAGCGTTTTCGTGATCCGCCACTGGTACGTTAACCAATCACTCCACTCTAAGTCTATTCGTATATCTACTTCTCATGTATTTCTATGTTTATGTTTAGGTTATATATCTTGTATTCATTACAGATCACATCACTATAAGCCCTAAAAGCTCTGCTATGCTTTATTTTTTTGTTCCTCTCCCATTAATTGAATTTGCATTTTTTGAATCGATCTCTGTGATTCTAATTATTGCTCTCTTTGGCGACTGGTGAAACTCTTGAAAGTGAGATAATGATAGAATATTTTTGGTTTGTGCTTTTCTATTTTTGTTGATGCTGAAAGTGAAAGGTGACCTAAACTGAGTTTAATAGTTGAATGAGGCTTGAAAGAGATTCTTAATTTCGTATTTTCCTTTTAGATCCTCCGAAAAAGACCATTTCAGTTGTGGAACTGCATGTTTCTGGTGATCTGATGGGAATTTTATTGAGTTTTGATTTGCTGGAGTTTCCTTTAACACATTCTTCAATCTATTTTGTTGCGATATTCAGTTTCATTTTGTTTGGGTGCAAATGCTGAAGCAATTCTAGTACTTATGTAAATTGATAAATGCATTTACTTATTGGGATTTGTCGATTTGCATTTGCCTCTTTGTGGAAATTAAATCCTTATTGTGTCTTGAATAGTATTTGTGAATTTTATTCAGTTTTGGTCTACTAGAGTTTTGTTGTCACATTCATTAATGTTTATGTTGTGAGCTTCAACGGTCATTTTGTTTTCGGTGGCAATCGGTGAAGCAACTCTAGTGCAAATTTGTTAATTAATTAATGCATTTGCTTGTTTAGGCTTTCACATGTATGTCTCCTATGGAAATAGAAACGCTCTATGTAATTCCAAATAGGATTTGGTGAATTTTATTGTTTTTTGATCTGCCTAATTAAGTTTTTTTTCGCATTATTCAATTTTTGTTTTGGGTGGCAAGTGGTAAAAGTAATGCCGTTGATTTGTTTATGGACAAATGTGTATCCTTATTTAGTCTTTGCATTTATGTTTCTCATGGAAACCGAATCACCCTATCTTTTTCTAAATAGGATTCTGTTTCTAAATTCATTTTCATGTCCTATGTATCTTCTACAATAGTCAATTCACTCAAGGTAGATTTGATTTAATGTTTGTTCATTATTGTTTTTTACCTGTCTACATTTGTTTCAGTGGAATATTTTTCCTTGTAGAATTCTTATATTTAACTATCAGAAATTCTAATTTACTTGTTTCTTGCATTGCCTGTCTTGATATAATTTGTATCATTATCATGTTATTAGTTGCTATGTAATGTGTCGCAGAAGATAAATTTGTGGTGGTAAGTGTGATCATTAACATCACAGTGTTGGATGCAATACCTTTCTAGGCACAGGAAAATGGTTGTTTGAGTTGTGTTGGAATTTTGAAGTATTGAAGTTATGCCCCTGACCTGGAAACAACTCTGGATGTCAAGCAAATCCTTAAATTGTTGACTTGGAAACTTAGATAACACACACACAGATATATAGATTCACTTGCATTGATGCATCAATGTTTCTAACCATTACTGAATATAGACGTGCATTATATTTGTGTCTCCAGTACTCTTTGTATGCAGAATTGAACTGCATTATAATGATAAAAGTAATACTTTTAGAACATGAATGTAAAAAATCTAAACAACAATTTTTTGCTATAAAATGATTTATTTATTTATTTATTATTATCTAAAAGGATGTTGCATGAGAACCTAATTGAATCTCATTTTCACTGATTCTTGTGACAAAAACAATATATGTGCGACCCGAACTTTGGATAACATGTTGATGTTTCAGATGGACTGTTAAGATCAGTGGCAGGGCCAATAGTCTTGCATTGTGTTTGCGGCCTTTTAATTTTCTTTTTTCTCTGGACAGCGGCACCCCATAAAGTGGTTGGTCTGAAGATTCTGTGTGTGCGTAGATGTCAGTTGCTAAGCTCAAGTCCTCTAACACCCAAGTTGCAATGAAATCAAATGAAGGAAATGACTCCCTAGACTCTATCATCAGACAAGCAATTGGTAAAGAGCCTTTTCTTTCTTTTTCGAGAGCCGGAGAGAGCCCGGTGCAATGGATACAATTACTCCATGCTTTAGATCAGCCAGGTACTCGCAAATCTTCTCATGTTTAAGATTAAAATTTATGATAGGAGTGTTACATAATATTCCAAAGATCTCAGTATATTTGCATCTGAGGTAATAGTCAAACCAGATAATATCTTGCTAATTGGCCCATGTGATTAGGATCACTTCGAGTTATAGAGTAATATTGGTTTAGAAGTTTTGATCTTTATCTTCAACTGTAATTTTTATCATCTTATGTTGCAATCTATAAACATATCAATATATATACAAGAAGACTCTTGTGAAAATGCAAGAGTGAAATTCTCATGAACCATTTGTAGATTGTTTATAGAGGTTAAGGAATGTTATTCACTTTGTAAGAAGTGTTGAGCTTCCAGTGAAGGAAACAAAGCATGCCTCTGAACATATGCAGCTGCTCGAAATCCTGAGACTGTTGTTGCTTTGCTCAAGCTGCTGCTAAGGCCAACAGTGAATCTAAAAAAATGTATGGCAGGGAGACTATTGTTGCTTGGGCTGTTGCTAATAGCTTAATGTGGAAGTGATGCATTTTGATTTATTGTTCTCACCACTCTCGGTAGATCTCCCAGGTTGGCCATTGCTTTCTCCTCTGAAGGTGCAGATGCAGAAGTGTGACAAGTGTTCCCGAGAATTTTGTTCACCTGTTAACCACAGAAGACACATTCGTGTTGATCATCGGCCTAGAAAGCTTGTAAGGTTCATGGTTATCTAGAAAATAAGCATGCTTTTTACTTATTCAATTTCAAGGTTATTTATTTCTATTTTGAAATATTGTTATCTGGAATATATTTATCTCTTATGAACATTTTATGCATTGTTTGTAGCTATTTGTGTTGGTTTTATTTTTCCTTTGATAATTTGCTTCTCCAACAATGTTTGATGTTGTATCATGTTTTGTAGGATTCTTCTGTAGATAGGGACAAGTTAAGAACATTCTGGGATGAGGTAATATATTCTTGAGTCTGTTTAATTGACGGCTACCCACTTTTAGTGCTATGCTTATAGTTTGTACTATGCAGCTCTCCTTGGATAAGGCAAAAGAAACTGTGTCCTTTGAGAATGCTACATTGGAGGTAAAACCATTGTCTTCACACATGTCTGTAACTTTCTATGCCTTCTGTGTCCATCTATTTAAGTAAACACTATACTCTATAGTTTGCATGCTATTAATGCATTACATAATTTAATCGGGCTTGCCTAGAAGCCCCTGATAGGAAATCATTTTAAGATTGAACTCCTCAAAAGGATTCGAATCATTAAATTCCCCAAAAAGGTTCTGCTCTAATAATTCTTAACGATTGCTGTTGGGCCTATGTTAAAGGACCGATAAAGGAAAGAGGAAGGGATCAATATTGAGATGAACTTTTGCATCCATTATTTTGATACCTTGTATGCTTCATGATGCTACGAATGTTAATTTTTATACTTCCTGTATTGAAGTAGTTGTGGAACTTTTTATTCTTCTGGGAAGCTGCAAAATTGTTATCGCCGGCTCATCGGCTTTTTATATACCTTGTTCACTTGTTCCAGTTGTGCAACGAGATAGTGATAATGAGTTGTGAGCTTAGTTAAATGGTGTATAATTTGTGTATCTATTGGATTCGCACAGGCTAGAATTATAGCTGATATGTGGAGTGATAATATATAGTCTGTATTTTGTATCAATGTTTGAGTATTCTACTATGAGTGTGCCAAAAAAAGAGAGACAAAAACAACTTAGTTTTCACTTATTCTAATATTTGTTCCTTCTCTATCATGTTTAGATATTTCTAATTATCTTCACCTTATAGGAAGTCGGTGGATCTTCAATTATAACATCGTTGACATCACTTGTTAAGAAACAAGGATTTTCTTCTCTGCCACAATCTTGCGCGAAGGCTGGTTCTGCTCTTTTGGTAATAGGAAATCATTGTTTTTATGTTTTTACCCTTTACAACTTATTAGTCTTAGGTCACCACTTTTTGTGTAGATATTGTTGACATTATTGCGTTTCAGGGTATTATCCTAGGTGAATTCCATGAGCGAATTCCGTCTGAGAAGCTATTCAGCATCCTTGATGATGCAAGTGAAAAAACATTCTTATGTGGAAAAGCTGAGTCAGTGCAAAAATATGTATTTGACGGGGAAGCTGGAAAGTTGGATCTTGAGAAGAACGTAGTTGCTTGCACTAGCTTCCTGGTGGAAAAGAAATTGGTATTCCTATTTACTTGCTACTTTGTCATCAGAAAAAAATTCTGTATATTATTTTCTTTTGGTACATCAGTATATGGTTAAAAAAAATTATGGCCATTTTCTATCTGATGGGACAGTTTGCTGGTACTATATGTGAAGACCTGTGCTCACTATTTTTGCCTGTGGTCTTATGCCCTCTTATCTATGTATTTATAGAAAGAGTAATGGTTCTTGTCTTCTTGAGGAACATTGGTGGACTAAAAGCTTACATAATTAATACTTTTTTTCCAGATCAAAGCATGGCATGATCACAAAGATCTTGAAGCTATGGAAGCGCAGGAATCATTGCTCTTGGAGGAAGTTGCAGCTAAGGAAAGGTACATTGTGACTATGAATGTTTAACTATTTGTAACATTTCTTTGTTGTCATTTCTCAATTAGTGTCCCAATTAATGTCCTATTGTGCATATGCCAATGAGTTCCTTTAATCTTAATTAAATGATAATAGGCAAAAAGGCTTACTTCTCAGTTGCTTAGGAGGCCTGTTACTTAAACTAGTCCCCGTGTTCCTCTAATGGATCTCTTAGTTGTTGAGAGGGTTGCCCAAAAGCAGTATATGAGGCATATCCTGTAAAACGTACGCGTAACCTAGATATAGAGATAGCGACTAGGGGTGCTGTTTCCATTATTATAGAATTTCAAGATCATACCGCATCTGTGTTAAGTTCATTTATTTTATTTACAACAAGTCAACAGATCTCAATGAAATTGTGTTATCATATTCTTAGAGCTAATTTACCTTGGTGAACTCTGATTTAGTGGTAAAGGCATGCACAATACTGGTCAAAGCAAAAAAACGAAACCACAGAGAAAACTCAAGAAGAAAGAAGGGAAAGTAAAGGCTGAGGTTAAGGAGGGCCCTGTTGATATGCAGACAAATGTGCCTGCAGCAGAGACAGCCGGTCCTTCGGATGTATCTAGTTCTGATTCACACCCTCGAGACACACAACCAGATCCAGTACCCATTCAAGTTTCAAACTCGGATGAAGACGTGGCTGCAGAAGCTCCCTTGGGTTTTGGTTGTTCCGAGCCCGGGATTAAACAGACTCCTCAGAGGCAGAAAGAACAGAAAAGGCTCAAGCAGAAAGAAGATAGGGCAAATGTAGAGGTGAAGGAGAGCACTGTTGATATGTCGAAGGCTGACCCTTCAGCAGAAACACCCAGTCCTTTAGATGTATCTCGTTCTGATTCACATCCTCAAGACCCACGGCTAAATCAGGCCCCTGCATCTTGTGAACCAAATGAAGATGTGGTTGCTTATGCTCCTTCAGGGTCTGATGGTGGACATGCTGAGCCAGGAAATACACAAAATGTCAGAAGAGGAACTTCGTTAGTAACTGGTCGTCAGGATACAGTTCCTCGAAGGCAGGTACCGGCAAGATCACAACGAGGTGTAACCAATGTAGGCTTCCATGGAGCCCAGATTTCTCAAGCACCAAAGCTCGGAGCTGTGCAAAAGCATGGAACCCACAGGGAATCAAGGGTTGCTCCCATAGCCAATGTCAATAAAGTATGGAGTCCAAAACCCAAACCAGATTTTGATGGGGAGAGTTCAAAAATTAGAGTACAGAAAGAGATGGCAAATCAACCAGAGCAAAATAAGAAATGCGAGGTTTTTATTGTTGGCTCAATACCTGTTGCACTTGGTCCTACTGGTATTCGGCAAGAGATTGATCTGCCTGGATCCCAGGATTATTGCTACCAAATGCCAAAGAAGAGTCATCTTCTGCCGAAGCCAACCAAACAAGATTCTGTTCCGGGCAGCACAAATCGATCATTAGGTAAGCATTGGAGGCCTGTGAGTCGCCATGAAACCAGTGGTCCAATGTCAGTTCAAAGTGGACATAGAGACTCTGAATTGGGTGACAATAGAGAATCTGACGTGGAGGCCATTGTTGGAAAAGGTGATGACCAGACCCTGGTTGATGATTATCACGAGGTTGAGAATACTTTGAACCGTTTTCCCGAAGGTAGATCAGAGGAGCTATCCAGCTCTAAAGCAAAAGCATTCCTTGCACACCGTAAGTACTATCACAATTTGTTTATATTTTTCAGTTAACCAGAGCTTGCAATTTGGATCTAAATCCACAGGCATCCAAAATTCAAGCTGACTTAAAACCAATCCGATCAATTTTCAGATTGGATCGGATTTATCCTGCAAAAACATGGAATGGACAAATTTGCATGAATCCACTCATTTACACCGAAAATCCAAAATATGATCTGATCTGATCAGAACAATTTCGATCCAATCCGAACCTCTTTCGGATCGGATTCAGATCACTCTTTGTCAGTCCGACTCTGAACAAACCCGATCCAAAATCAGAATTGCCACCTTTACTTTATTTATTCTGTATATTTAAACTCAATTGGCCTTGTGTAGGATGGAAAGAAGCCATTGCAGCAGATCATGTGAATTTGGTCCTATCCTCGGACCCAGAGACGCAGGACGGTTGTCAGCTAGCAGCATCCTTCTCATCCAAGCCGGAAAATGCAGCTGGATCCGTGAAGTCTTCAAGTGTTGGTCCTGTTCCCATGAGATCCAAGACCCGAAAACCTGATAAGGGTGTCGCGACAAGGTATGTTCGTAAACAGAGATAAAGACGACTGTTTCGTGATATTGGACAGACAAAAGGTTAGCATATTTGTTTTGTTACAGAGTGTGCACAGTTTAACCCATTGACATTCTTAGCGGACGTTCCAGTTTTACCAGTGGTCTGCTGTCTGAAAAACTTGAGATTTTTACAATGAGTTTTTTTTTTTATATATATTATTTATTTTGAATTTTGGCGTAATTGTCTAATTCTTTTTGTAATAAAGTTCTCACATTTTGGTCAATTGGAAAGGTGATATAATTTGTACCTTTGTATTGGGCTTATTTAAATGTTTCTTGTATTGGCTGTTTAGTAGCCAGCCCAGCCCAACTCATAAAGAAATGTTGGGTCCAAAAAAGACCTATTTAGTGCTGGCATGTATTTTTGTGGGTTTGAGATGCATAAAATATATCCCGATTAATAATCGGGTTGAAAAACCCGCATCCCTTTTGAGCCGAGTTTGTGCACATTTTTATTACATCTATGTGAGAGCTGACAATTTAGACTCGTATATGTGGGTATGTATCTCGATTAAATACATATAGAATTGGATTGTATTGGGCAAATTTGGATTGTTAACTCTACTCCTAGTTTTGTCTAGCCAATTGTGAGTCAGAAAATGGGGCCCAGCAAAAGTTGTTGTGTTGCAAAATTGGGCCCACTTGGGAATTTATTACGTTGCGGTGAAGGTAAATGGTATGGAAGGAAAGGGACGTCCTCAACTCAAGTTGTTAATGTAATGGTGCGTAAAGATAAAGCTAAAGCTTGGGATCTACGATACCAAAATACTCTCTGTTCTGCTGCGTGTGGTGTCAGAACTCATGACTTTGGTACTTTAGTT
Organism: Pelargonium cotyledonis; assembly: GCA_036897625.1. NCBI lineage: Eukaryota > Viridiplantae > Streptophyta > Magnoliopsida > Geraniales > Geraniaceae > Pelargonium > Pelargonium cotyledonis. The sequence goes on along the minus strand of JAYMTA010000456.1, from coordinate 20,596 downwards.
ATTGCTATTTGTTTAAGCTCGAAACTGAAGGCTAAAAACAAGTGTGAAAAGAATCCTAAAAGATATTTTTCGTCACTCACTTCTTCATTTGCTACCCACCATTTCCATGCCGTTTTCGCTGCCATATTATTTGTGCACTATATACATCCATGCATATTGTGTGAAGCGATTTATGCGATCTGAATTTTCTTTAATGTATTAGATTCGAGCTTTTTAACCAACGGAATAGGGTAAGATTAGGGTGACACTTATCGTTTTAACGAATTTTATCTATAAATTTTAAGTTGAGTATGGCTTGAAAGTTATAATTTCAAATTCTCCCACTACTGGAACAATATAAACAAATAATTAATGACATAGAGTGAGTGTTCTTCAAATTTATTTATTATTTTTCTGTGAACTTTAAGTTTTATATGTCTTCTCTATTATTATTTTAATCATGACTCTCTCTCTCTCTGTTGTATCGATTTCTTCAGCCCACTAGTTAAACTATAGTAGGAGTGAGCTCTCTATTTTATATTCATCTCTTTAGTCCACCTACATATTTTTTTAAAGTATTAAATAAATTCAATCAGAATTTGGAACAAACAAAATATAAATAAAAGGTAAGAAAATAAAAAGTCATTAAATTGTTGCATGCATGTTACAATAAAAGAGAAAATCCGATAGAATTTTGGGGGCACACGGCAACACAGAAACTCGTGCTACCACGAGCGTGCACCACAAATTCGTACGCTCACACACGTGGCGACACCAAAACCCACCTTCCTACCACTTTCCTCTTTGCCATGTCACCTTTGCCACGAATGATTGTTTTGCCACATCTTCAATTCCCCTTTTCTTTTCTCGACCAAAAATGGTCAAGCACACGTGGCCCCAATTCTTGTCCTTATGTGGAAACTGATTTCTTGCGGGTTTCGCATCGATAACAAGGACAAAAATGTCATGAAATTTTTGGAAATTGAAGAAAAATATCATTTGGAATTTGTGACATCTTTGATGTATTTATTTTCAGATTTACAAGTAAGATGATGGGAAAAATTCATTTTTTACTATCAAATATAAAATTAAATCATTCCAAAATTTTGCATGCACTTTAACTAAATAAATGACACATTCGATCTCTTGATATATTCCCTTAGCTAAAAATTAACAGTAAAAGTAAATTTAGTGAGATAATCTTGACATTTATAAAATCGTGACATCAAATCTCAATATTCTGATAAAAGAATTTATTGACGGATTTAGTCACAATCACGCGCACATACTCGCTAAATTAACGAGAGACAATCTTTCACTAAAATATTAATTTTGTTATGTTCGTAGTGAGTGTAAAAACATCGTTATCATCAAATTTGCATCATATTATGTTTTTCATCTATGTCATTGGTTCAAATTTATGTTTGACGTGAGTGCGTGCTCTTAATGTATGTAGTAATTATCATCAAATTAGTTTTGAGGGAATATTTTGGTATTTTTTTATATTTTAAATAGAACAATAACCAAAATAAGTAACAAAGTAGAACATGGGCAATCACATAGGAATATATGGCCGAGTATTAAAATAGCAGCATGAGATGATAAAAGTATTCAACACTCTAAGATATGAAAAAAAAAGTTAGATTAAAATTTAGTATTATTATTTATTAAATGGAGGGAGGCCAATACAATATAAAGAGAAGCAAAGAATAATGCTTTTTTGTTGGATGGAAAGGAATCATACTATTTGAGAGAACAAGTTGACATACAAAATATAATTATACAGTATAATATTACATGCAAAGACTTGCATGTGAGTTTTTTTTTTTTTTTTTTATTAGCAATAAGTAACTTTCATTCAGATAATTCGAAGGTTGTAGAAATAGAAGTACAAGCAACGTGCACTAAAACCTAACTCAAACAGGAGATAGGATCAGCCACCCAAGCATCAAAAGAGAAGAATACATCAAAAAAGCTATCGATACAAGAAATCAATGACAAAATAAAAGCCTGAATGCGAAGTACCGTGTCCCCAACTTGAGTTTAAAATACAAGTTAGGTCAATTATCATCAACTTGATTTTGGTATAATGGATTCAAAATTATCATCATCATTTTGGGTTTAGTATATACTAAAACAATATTTGGCTTTAAAATAGTGAAAATATGTATAATTCCTATCTTCTTAGTATGCTATATTCTCTTTTGACCATAGCATGGAAGCTTTATGAGATTTATTGTGATTGTGAAGTTAAATTTTTAGTGCTTTAATGAAGAAAAAAAGCATAATAAAGTTTAATAAGTCAACAAGTCAATAGAATAGAAGTGATTTCAACACCAAATAAATATTTTCACATCAGAATTTGAAAATTAATTGTTTGAGGAATCAAGATGATGAACAAGATGGGAATTTTGTAAGCGAATATTTGAGAAATGATGAATAATTAAATTTTTTATAGTTTGCTTTCCTCATTGATGTGTAATTTAAGAGATTTGTAAGAAAAAATTGCAATTTATTTGAATTTGTTGATGATCACACATAATAGTAAATTATTTTATTTAATGCTAATTAATTCGAGTCGATAAAAATAAGAAGAAACTTTGAATTGTTTAAGAATCTAATTAAATCGCATTGGATATTAATTTTTTCCATAACTCTTTTTCATGTAATTTAGTCTCATTTACGAACCATTAATTAGTTCATTAACAATTGTGATACCCTTAAAAAAAATTTTAAAAAATCATGATAAATATTTCACAAAAAATATTAAAAACGTCATAATATAGATAATTTTTTTTAATATTCTCCGAGAAGTGATATCTAAAACGTAATACAAATTTTTTGAAACACTAGGACTTCAATCTTTTGGAAGATAAAGTAATGCCATTGGTTTACAACAGACTTCATACAACTATTTACATACAATTGTAGAGTATCTACATACAATTATTATTGAAATTTCGAAAAAAAAACATACATAGAACCGAACTTAATAACATGTACCAAATTAGAAACGCGTACAATTCGGAACATTCAACCAATCACAAACATTTACCGTGTTTAAAAAGTACTATGAAAACAACATTACTATTATACATATAAAGTTTGAGATAAAACTTTATTATTTATTAGATGGCAAATATTATCCATAATCACACTAAACTATTTAGTTTAGCAGTAAGCTGACACAACACAATGGTTATCCTCACAGACAATCCACGTGGCGTTATACTATTCGACCTTCACCTAAACAGAAACACCTTGTAGTAATGTAAGAAAAAATAAAATAAATATATTTATAAATAGACGGAGGAGAAAATGCAGAGGACTAAACTGGACTGAACTGGTAGTTAATTTTTGAAGCTTCTCTCTTTTTTCTCTTCAAGCAGAAGCATATTCCTCCGAAACCACACGACCACCACCACCATGCCACCGCAAGAGCACGACCAGCCTCTCCTCTCCGGCTCCGACACCGATCAGGAAACCGCCTACGACACCGCCGATAAAGTCCACGTCATCGGAATCGACGAAGCCGATTTGGATGGCAGCGTGCCCCCGTTCTCGTGGAGGAAGCTCTGGCTCTTCACCGGACCTGGATTCCTCATGAGCATCGCGTTTCTCGATCCCGGAAACCTAGAGGGAGATCTCCAGGCGGGTGCGATTGCTGGGTACTCGCTGCTCTGGCTTCTCTTGTGGGCCACGGCGATGGGTCTGTTGGTGCAGCTTCTCTCAGCTAGGCTCGGAGTCGCGACCGGGAAGCATTTGGCGGAGCTTTGCCGGGAGGAGTACCCGACCTGGGCCGGGATGGTGCTGTGGGTCATGGCGGAGCTGGCGCTGCTTGGGGCCGAGATTCAGGGGGTTATTGGGCGGGGTATTGCTCTCCGGATTTTGTCGAATGGGTTTTTGCCTCTTTGGGCTGGCGTCACCATTACGGCTCTCGATTGGTACAATTTTGCTTTTCGTTCACTAGTTTCTGTTTTGGGTTATTTGATTTCAGCTCACCTTTTTGTCAATTTTTTTTCTTTTTCATGATTTATTCTATTTTTGATGGTTTTGGGTTTTGGGTGTCACTGTAAGTTATGCTTGTGCTCCTGATTGGATTTTTTGTGCATCCTATATTTGATTCTTGAGATTAGAGACCTCAGTTCTCTGTGTAATTTGATTGATTAGATTGATACTCTGTGTTCTATATGGTATTAAATTTCCCCCCAATTAAAGTCGGGTCAGCTCTAGGAAGTTTTATTACAAAAAAGGAAGAGAAAGAGCATCTGGATTCTCTGTTGTCTTTATGTTTTTGGAGAAAATGGAGAACTCATCCCAAGTTCCAAACTTGGCAAACATTTTTATTAAATGTTTTTTGTTCTTTTTTTTTTGGGGTATAGTTATGTATCTTACTAGCAGTTTCTTCGGTATCATAAAGTTCACATCTTGGTTCACACGGCACAATGTTGACTAGGATCTTTGATTGCCCTGTCACAGTTTTGTCTTCCTGTTTCTTGAGAACTATGGGGTGAGGAAATTGGAAGCGGTTTTCGCCATTCTTATTGGAACCATGGCACTTTCATTTGCTTGGATGTTTGGTGAAACAAAGCCCAACGGCGTGGAGCTTATTGTTGGTACGTCATTTTATCTTCATTGGTGTGAACAACTCGGCATCAATTATCAATTATTTGTTTGGTTGTCAAATGGGATTCTTTTTGTAGGTATCTTGGTTCCGAAACTCAGCTCCAGAACAATCAAGCAGGCTGTGGGGGTTGTGGGCTGTATCATAATGCCTCACAATGTCTTCTTGCATTCTGCCCTCGTACAGTCCAGGGATGTTGACCATAAAAAGAAAGGTCGGGTCCAAGAAGCCCTCAATTACTACTCCATAGAGTCGACTATTGCACTTATCATCTCCTTCATCATCAACCTTTTCGTTACAACTGTGTTTGCAAAGGGATTTTATGGTACAGATATAGCGAATAGTATAGGCCTTGCAAATGCTGGACAGTATCTTCAAGAGAAATATGGAGGCGGCGTCCTCCCAATTTTGTACATTTGGGGTATTGGATTGTTAGCAGCTGGCCAAAGTAGTACTATAACTGGCACTTATGCAGGGCAGTTTATCATGGGTGGTTTCCTGAACATGAGGTTACAAAAATGGCTGAGGGCATTGATCACACGAAGCTGTGCTATCATCCCGACTATGATAGTTGCTCTGGCTTTCGACTCCTCTGAAGACACACTAGATGTGCTAAATGAATGGCTCAATGTGCTCCAGTCAATACAGATCCCATTTGCACTTATTCCCCTTCTGTTTTTGGTTTCCCAGGAGCGAATCATGGGTGTGTTTAAGATTGGCCCTGTTCTCAAGGTATGTTTTCACTTCCTTTATTCTGTGTGTTGGCGACAAAGCTCTTCATGAACTAGTAATTTACTGCTGAAAATTTGTCACCTCGTGTCTTTGCTGTTGGCTTTTAGAAAATCCAAAAATAGCGATCTGGTTAACGTCACAATTACTTGGCAATACCCCTAAAAATAGCAAAAGGTAGAAGAAACAAAAGCCAATATTTCATGAAGCTGTTAGGTTAACGTTTCTAAACTTATCCAATGCCATACTCTTCCTCTTGTCGAAGCTCGCCTAAATGAAAAAAAAAAGTTTGAACTTGTCATATATATGTTGTGAATATTCTATGCTTCAAAACCATGGTAAGTGAAGTAGCTTGCAAGTAGTCATATCAAATATGATTTTTATTGTTTTCCCTGAAAACCTACCACCTTGTGGAAGTTGGAACATAAATTTTGACTTAGTGCTTTTGTTTAAGGATCTTCCTTTGTCCTTTAGATAAGGAAAAAATGCTTACTGTGTTCATTATCTAATGAAGTATATACTCAGTTTACTTGCGTTCCATTCATCTCAGGCTATATTTTTTGTTTCGTAGAAATGGAAACATATAATTTTTGTGTTTTCCCTGATCTCTCTATTGCGTTTTTTTCTTTTCTTTTATAGACCGTTGCTTGGCTTGTAGCTGCCTTGGTGATAGTGATCAATGGGTACCTTTTGGTCGACTTTTTCTCCAACGAAGTGAATAATACTCTGTTTGTTACTGTGGTGTGCGGTTTCACAACTTTGTATGTTGCATTCATAATTTACCTCACTTCCCGGAGCATGTCCTTCTCTGCCTGCTGCAGCTTACTAACATCAAAGAAATCCGGGGTCTCAGGGAGTTGAGTATTTAATTCTGAATGAGGCGCTTCCATCTTCCCAGCCATCCACAGGTGCTTGAACAAACTGCACATAAATTATTTTTAGTTTAGCGTAGCCTTCACCGTTTAGGCACAACGGGGTCAACTAGTTTAGTGGATTGGCTTAGTGGAAGTTAGTTCTTGTATGATAGGGCAAATTCAATATTTCTGTTGTAAACCTAATACAGAAAGAAAGAAAGCTGCGGAAAAATCGTGTAATCTGAAACTCTGTCGCATAGCGCTGCAGTAGTAATTTGTTACTAAATTTGGTTTTTGAATCATCAATGTTTTAGTTCAGCTAAGAACATGCTTGTTGAAACTCTGGTGCATAGTGTTGCTGTGTTCTTGCATTATTTTTCACAACTTTTAGCTTTGCAGTACCATGTACGCTGTTTGGTTATTGGAATGCAGTCTCAATGGTATAGATTTATCCTCTATCCTTTGAGAGTGTAGTACATAGCTAGCCTTCTTGCCACCAAAGTTAAAACCCGGATTCAAAGCTAACAATTTGGATTTCGAGTTATTCTTTGGATCAGACAGACTTGACTGGACATATAATGTTTCTTTGAAAAAAAAACTATTTCTAGGGAGAAAAATAATTTAAATGTTAAAGTTTATATGATTTGTGATGAATTGGGGTGAGTTATGAAATACAATGTATTGAAATATTAAAAATAACCTAATCGCTCCAAGTTGAGTCACCGGGTCGGGTATGTTATAAACAAGCCTACCAATTTTCTCATTTATTTATCATTGAATTCACTTCAATGCCACTTTTTTTTATAAAAAAAAATTGTTTGAAAGACACTATTTTTTATAACTATTTCAACAATTTTCATTATATAGAAAAAAACATTTTTCTTATTAGTTGGGCAATCAAACAAGTTTTAGTAATCAAACGTGTCGTCTAAACGTAAAAAGAAAACGACGGGTCGGACGAAGGATCGTGACAGGATCTGAGACACCAACTTCGGTTTCGGACCCGCTTGGTTTTGGTTGGTGACGGAAGGTCGGTCGGTTGGTCGATCGAGTTGTTATTCCGTTACTCGCTCCCTCCAATTCCATGACATTTTCATTTTCCCATTTCTGTAGTTACGTCAACGCCAATTCCAACATCCCTCACATCTCTCTATAGCCACCGCCCATGGCGCAACCACACCTCACCACCACCACCACCACCGTCACCGTCCTCCTATTTCTCCATTTCATCGCCGGAATCGATGGCTCCGCCGACCGCATTACTCTCCTCCCACCGCCTCACGGTGGCACTCGACCAGCATTGTTCTTACCTCTCTTTCCTTCTCCCCAAAATGCTTCCAGAGCCATCGCCTCCAAGTCCCGCCGCCGTCTGGCCGGATCCGGCTCGCATCCTAACGCTCACATGAGGCTCTACGACGATCTCCTCCGCAACGGGTGCTGATTTTCTCTTTCTATGTCGTGTTTTTGTTTCTGAAACCCTATGTTTTTTGTTTGTGTTGATTTTTTTGGATCAATGTGGAAGGTACTATACGACGCGGCTCTGGATCGGGACGCCGCCGCAGAAATTTGCGCTTATTGTTGATACCGGTAGTACTGTTACGTATGTTCCGTGCTCTTCGTGCGAACAATGTGGCAGGCACCAAGTAATGCTTCATTGTTTTCCAGGATTTAGTTGTTGATTTTGTCTAGTCTCATATTAGGAAATTTAGCTGTTTATAATTTCAATTGATAATTATTATTGATAAAATCATGTGTCAGTTGTTAACAAAATGATTGATAATCTGTTGTATCATGTAGTAGTGTATTATGTCAATTAATTAATGTATGGAATATTTTTTGCCAGGATCCAAGATTTGATCCGGATATGTCTAGCACCTATAAACCTGTGAAATGCAATATAGACTGCACCTGTGATGTGGATAGGATGCAATGTGTTTACGAGAGGCAGTATGCTGAGTTGAGCACCAGCAGTGGTTTCCTCGGTAACGATGTAATATCCTTCGGCAACCAAAGTGCGCTTGAGCCTCAGCGTGCTATTTTTGGGTGTGAAGTTTTGGAGACTGGTGATCTCTACAGTCAACGAGCTGATGGTATAATAGGTTTGGGCCGTGGTGAACTCAGCCTCGTGGATCAACTTGTGGAAAAAGGCGTGATTAGTGATTCATTCTCGTTATGTTATGGCGGTATGGATGTTGGTGGGGGTGCAATGGTTCTTGGTGGTATATCTCCTCCCTTGGGCATGGTCTTTACCCATTCAGATCCTACTCGCAGGTTTGTTTAACAAATTATATCTTCTGGATATAATAAAACATGCATTTTTCTAAGAATTACGTTTGATGCATTTCACGCATTTACTCTAGTCCTGGGATGGCAACAGTCCATATTACAATATAGAACTGAAGGAGATACATGTTGCGGGGAAGCCATTGCGGTTAAACTCACAAGTTTTTGATGGAAAACATGGGACTGTCATGGATAGTGGTACTACATATGCTTACCTACCCGAGGCAGCCTATCTACCGTTTAAGGATGCTGTAAGAATCAGTTCCTTGATGTGATTGCTCTTTTCTACTTTATGTTTAATATAAAAGATCCTATAGATGAACACACATATTAAGATAGGATGGTGTATTGACTTGACTACAACTGAAACTCCAACCACAACTACTTTATTTAATTATTACTACTATCCTTAGAAAGCATATTCTTCTTGAACAAGTTCACTTTGTGCCCTTTTCGCTACATGCTTATTTCTTTTATAGTATTTAAGCCTTGGTTAAGAAGGAAATGGTAGAACTAGCATCCGAACTAGGTCTATTGTGGAGGAACAAGTAGAGATTGTACTATAAGAATCAAATGGTTGATGAGTTTGTGGTATTACATTATAGGGGTTAGGAAGGTCCCTTGCGGATTTTGCTTTATGATTTAATCCTCTTTATCACCTTTTGTTATTGATCTGTAAATGTATAGTTTTGTGTAAAATTTGTCTATAAATTCCTCTTATTCCAGTTTTATCTGTGCCTTTTGTTCTCTGCAATTAATTTATTTTGATATATTTGTGCATACGTATGTACGTGCAGATTATGAAGGAACTTCATTCCCTCAAGAAGATCCATGGTCCTGATCCTAATTTTAATGATATTTGCTTTTTGGGTGGTGGAAGGTATTAGCTTTATATCACGACCTTAACATTTTATAACAATTACTTATCTATGATGCACAAGAATGTGATGATTGATTTTTTGTACAGTGATGTTGTACAACTCACAAAGTCATTTCCAGCAGTGGACATGATATTCAGCAATGGTCAAAAATGGTCTCTATCACCAGAAAACTACTTGTTCAGGGTATTAACTTCATATTGTTTTTTAAAAAGAAAATATCAACCTTGCCTGTCCAAAAAAAATTGAGCTTCATTCTTGCGGAGTTGATTTTTAGATAATTGATGATGTGTTGTTGTCATTGTGAATCTGGTGTATGCTTCTCATGATGTATTTGCTCTGTACCTACTGATTATGTGTTCTGCTCTTGCCCCCTCCCAAATGAAGCATTCAAAAGTCAAAGGTGCATATTGCTTGGGGATTTTCCAGAATGGGAAGGATGCAACTACTCTTATAGGAGGTATGTTTTGCTGAACAGAGATATGTACTGCTGATTTTAACCATGCCATTTTCCATTCCAAGTGAAAATTTGTCGTGCAAACATTCAACTCTTCTATATCATCTGAAGTTACCCAATTTCTCTATCATTATCTATACTTCCAAAAGCTTTGTTTGATGTAAGTGTTACATTCATAACAGGAATTGTTGTTCGCAATACCTTTGTAATGTATGACCGTGAGCGACAAAGGGTTGGTTTTTGGAAAACTAATTGTTCTGAGTTGTGGAAAAGGCTACACGTACCTGCTGCATCTCCTCTAGGGACTCAAGCTTCAACTGGGAATAACTTTATTGCTGAAGTGCCACCGACCATGGCTCCAACTGGATCACAGAATTATAATAGTTTTTCAGGTATAGTGAACCCCAAATTTTAAACTAGCCTTTCACGATCAATCGTAGAAAGCAGTAATTATATTTGCATCCCATAGACTCATCTCTAGGTGTTCCAGAGACCTAATGCTAGTAACTTCAGTATTGAAACAATACTTAATTTTGTTGGTCAGTTTTAGCTATGGTAGCATGTGACACGCATGCTAGTTCATTTGTACTCTATAGCTAGGTACAAATCAGTTTGCCTTTTTATATTTTATGAATTTCTTAACAGAGATGAGTTGATATGCCTCGTTATGTTTACTCTACAAAATTTAAATTTCTTTTCTTAGCAAATTGATTGATATAAATGTGATGATGGTTTCTCATTGATCATCCTTCTCAGGAGAATTCCAAGTTGGACATATTATCTTTGATATTGCAATAAGTACCAACTACTCTGATCTGAAGCCTCACATTCCAGAACTTGCTGAGTTCATTGCTAGCGAGTTAGATGTTAGTGCATCACAGGTTAGGCAAATGCTTCAGTCGAATACAAAGAATTTGTAACCACACTTGCTAAAATTAGATGTAATCGTGTATTGGGTTTAAATTACTTATTGATTGTAAATTCAAACCTATCGTACCTGAACTTTATTCAATATCTGGTGTTTTAAAGTCAAGTTCATCTATTCACTGCAACACAAAACTAACCACAAATGGATGATTTTAGGTTCAATTACTGAATTGTGTGTCCAGAGGAAACGAAACCCTCGTTAGATGGGCCATATTCCCAGCAGGATCTGATGACCACATTTCTAATCCAACTGCAATGGTAGGTTTTGCAAGTTCCAATGTTTTCTGTACGTAATAGGTTTTGATTATTTCCTGATGCTTATGTTCTGATCACAGAGTATAATCTCTCGGGTTTCCGAACATCGTCTGCAGCTTCCCGATGCCTTTGGAAATTACCAGCTAGTCAATTGGAATGTTGAGCCACCACCAAGACGGTACACAAATCTTCAGTTGATTTGATCCACTAATTTACTTTGACATGATATCACTGCTTTTCTTCTTCCCCTACCTTTTCTTGTTTGGAATCTTATGTTGGTATTATTTGTGCTAGGGGTGGTATTTCGTGTTAGTGTCCGAAGTTCAGTGTTATGTAAAATGGGTCCACCTAAAATGGCCCCAATTATTAAATGGGTTGAAAAAACTGAACACGACCCGTTTACGAGTGGGTTGAAACGACATGACATGCACGGCTAACACATATAAGTAACTGAGTTCAAAATTACACTACCCGACTCAACATGTTCTGATTAAGCTGAACTCAAATCCACTTTAATTCGTGTTGTGTTTGTGTCATGTCACGGCCCAAATTTTCAGCCCAAAGTTGTGACATCAAATCCTTAAATAGAATTCCATTTGTCTCCTAATGAATGTTCACTTTCTTAAAAAAAAAATTGTTCCCGAACAAGTCCAATTTAGGTTTCAGATAATTAGTTATGCATGATTTACCCGTAATACCTTTTTATCGCCTTGGAGGCGCATGTTAGACAGTAGACACTCAGTATGGGCGTAAAGAGTACTAATTGCTCTTACGGTTTTAACCCTAGTATGCAAATATATTCCGCAACAAATCTTGGCATAATATTGAAATAATCTTTCACTGATAAAATGTCACAGGACATGGAGTGAGCAGCATTATTTGGTATTGATAGTGACAGTTATGGTCGTTCTAATTATTGGACTATCGGCTTCTGGAATATTTTATATTTGGAGACAAGGAGCTTTCACTTCTCCTTATTCGCCTGTTGGCGCAAATGCTTCGGATCAAGAACTTGCTGCTCTGAATTCATAGGCAATGTCTTTGCTTGCGATATGCTCAAGTAACTTGCTCTGCTAGTACTGATCCTATTTTTTGTCTACATATATATATATATATATATATATATATGCATTGTTCTCTCTGGTCTCTGCACATGCAGCTATATAGAAATATATATATACACGCACGCCCGTGCACGCAAAGCTCACGTTTTGAATGTATGAGGTGTATGATTTTTGTATGGGAATATTCAATATTGTATCATATAATAAAGCCATTAATTTCCTGATAAACCCACAATTATTGTAAATGTTGTTAGCTGTTGAATAGTGAATACAATGATTAGGTGTCTTCGGATTGGAATATGAGTATATGTTGCAGCCATGGTGTTTTGACATAAAATACCTATGAGGAATGATAGTGTTTGGAAAAATGTACATTTTGGTAATTTGGTTGCAAACTATGTTATTTTTGTTTTGAGTTGGTTTAAAGTACTATGCCGTTAAATTTGGTTGAAGTGATATATGTTTCTAATTTTTTTTGGTTAACGTGGTGATTACTTGATGCATAAATAGTTAATTTAGGTAAATTTATTGATAAAATCTATTTGGATTAAAATTGTGTAATTGAGGGACGTGGCCACATCAATTTCGTCTAAGCTCTCTCAATTATACATCTCTGAAACATTCATAAATATGTCTAATTTAACCACACGATAACTATATTTTTTAAAACAAAGTCGATGACAGCATGACACTATTATGCACTAAACCAAGATAACACAAAGCAGAACCAAATTTAAATTAAATACTTATTTAGAACAAAATAAATAATTGAAAAAACGAAGACGGAACAATTTTATTTTGATTTTCTCAAAAGAATTTGATGTTTATAAAAATAATTAAAAATTACAATATTTTCAAAAATAGAAAACACGGTGTTTTTCTTAATATGACCGATAGTCATTCAAAACACAAAATAAATTAAAAATAAACGAGCGAACAGTTTGGATATAGACAAACGCTTTGCCCATACAAAATATATAGCGGTCCACATACTCATTAAACAAATATAAGAGAGATAAATAGCATTGGATTTTTTTTTAAAACGTGCACTGTGCAGTGATATTAAAAAAAAAGGAAAGAGAAGAAAATGAAGAATAAATGGAAATCCACTGTCATGTCTCCCATGTTCTAGAAATTTTCCGTTACGCGCCGCTCATTGTTTGTGTGGGTAAATTACAGACCTAACCCAACCGGTCAGGCTGGCGCCTACCTAATACTAGTCAATATTTGGCAATATACCATAACTACTGATTCAAAACTTATCACTTTAAATGACCAAAATGTCCCTACTTACTTAAAATACAACTAGCATTTCTAGTTTTAAGTCTAGCTGGTTTTTCGAGTTTGGATTCCGAATGCTCAATGCAAACTTGGTTAGGAAGGAACTCAAGTTGTGAGTTTATGACGATCGTGTATTAAATTATTAGTTCGATATGTGAGAGTTCTGTCTATTTTTATTTGACCTATTTTGAATATAGATCGAGTTAATTTTGTTTGATTTGAGATAACATATATGAAACAATTTTTGTGTGTTTGAAGATTCAAGATTAAGTCGGCAACTCTACTAAGAAATAAAATATTTGAAATTACTAATATTTTTTAAATAATGATAAATTAATAAGTATTGTATTTTTATAAAACAATAAGTATTTTATTTTGTGTCGCATACTTCGTGCATCTCATGTAACAAAATAAGCTTATATGAATATTTTTTTAATAAATTTGTCAGTGCAGAATAAAGCAGTATTTACTTTTTTACTGAATTAAGTACTAGCATCTGGTCATAGTCCTTAACAAAGAAACCTTAACTTATTCCTTGGCCGAGTTAAGGTTACATTATCATACCTTGTTTATTCAGGAGAGAAGGAGAAGTGTCCCTCCCCTTGACTTATTAATCTAAGAGTCGATATATTTGTATTAGGTGAAGTCAATTTGTCATGTCGTATCGTTTGCATATATTTTATAAAAACTTAAAACACTAATAATTCAAATAAGATAAAAATTATTGTGGGTTTAAAAATAGTTATAGCTACAATTTGGAAATAAATTTAGGAGAAAAAGAGAAAACAAATAAAAACTTGGTTACCAATAAAATTGAAAAAATAAAAAAAGAAACTGACAAAGGGCACAAACAAACCAGGAAGCAGAGAATCAGCGAAATCTGGGCGAGAAAGGTTGAGAAAAGCGCCCGAAGACGACCCTTGTTCCTGCTCCACCTCTCTCTCCGCATTCTGGTACCTCTTCTTCTCCTCTTGCTTGACCCATCTAGGATTTTTTTGTCCTCTCCGATTGCTCTCTTGTGTCCATTTCTGGTATCTGCATTTGGGGCTTGAAACGAATTGACTTTTTGATTGATTCGTATGTTCGGGATTTGATTCTGCTTTGAATTGCATATGTTGAATTTTTGACCGTTGAGGAAATGATGGCGATGATGACCCGGAAGCTGTTTTGTTTGATTTTTATGTATAGCTTTTTGTTTCTATTATTTTGTGTGCTACTTTTTTGGGGTTTTGGGTAGAAGCTGAGGATGAATTGTGTTTTTCTTTTTTCTTTTTATTGAAAGCTATGGAGGAGCTGTTACGATCTGGAAGTGTGTTGTTCTTATTTTGGTTGAGATTGTGTTAGCATAGTAAGTAGTTCAAGTATCATACTGTCTGGTTGAGATTGTGAGTTCGAATTGTATTCGTGTATATGAGAGAAGGGGAGAGCTACAATGCTACCCTTAATATTAGCTCAATGGATAGTTGGGTCTCTCTCTCTCTTAAAAAGTAAAGAGTCGGCTGTTATTAACGGCTTATGTCTTTGTGGTTGTGCGTGTTGAGGTAGTCTAGGTGTCGTAGTTACTATATTTGGAAACTTTTTAAGGGAGGTGTAGTTGGAGGCGCAAAATAACGGTTAGATATTGGTAAATGGAAGATTTATAGTAACCTTTGATATGACTGAACGATTTACTGATATGAATCTTGAAATGTGACTGAAACCATATTTCTCATACCATGTAAGAGTAAGTAGTTCAAGCATCATACTATCTGGTAGAGATTGTGAGTCTGAATCCTATCGGTGGGGCGAGAAGGGATATGAGAGAAGGGGAGAGCTACATTGCTACCCTCATCATTAGCTCAATGGCTCATTGGGTCTCTCTCTCTCTCTCTCTCTCTCTCTCTCTCTTTCTCTCTCTCTCTCTCTCTCTCTCTCTCTCTCTTAAAATAAAGAAGAAGATTCGGCACTTATTAGCAACTTATACCTTTGGGCTAATGCGTGTTGAGGTAGTCTAGGTGTCGTAGTTACTAAATTTGGAAACATGTTAAATGAAATGTAGTTGGAGGAGCAAAATAACATAATGATGCTGGCAAAGGGAAGAATTATAGTAATTTTCAATATGATTCAATGATTTACTGATACATTTATTGAAATGTGACTGAAACCCTATTTTTATGTTGTGTGACGGACAATTGAGCTGAAAGTCTGACCCAAAAGAGTTGTTTAGAGGTGCACTGTGCTTGTTTGGTAGTGTGAGCGGGATTCATATTTCTGATTGGGCCTGTAGTGTAATTACTAATTAGCTGGGTGGTTTGTGTGTTAACGGCTTTATGTCTTTATGTATTTATGATTGTGATCCTTGTCTGAAGCCGCTATAGGAAAATAACAGAAGGATAATTGCTTTTGACGTAACGTAGCGATTTATTGAGAAACACATCAAAACGTGAAGGAAGCTGTATTTTTTTTTTCTGTCCCAACTGACAATGTAGACAAAGTTATATACCACTTGGGTAGCATAGTGCCATAGTTTTATTTATGGTTTTAGTTATATTATAGCTGGAGTCAGAGTAACCAAACCCCACCCAAGCTATCTCTCTTTTTCTTTTTCGATATTGAATAAGAAGAAATAATGGTTATTAAAATGTTCTGTAGAATAATAAGTTGGTTTGAGGTAAAATAAGTACTGCTGACTGCGGAATGAATTGTTGAAGTAAATTAAAATTTGCATTTTGTTGGTAGGATTATGGGGAGGATTATCATGTTACTGATGATAATGGAAAACAAAATTTATGAATGTCGTATTTAATGGTAGGATTTGTAAACTACAATAAATTGATCTTACCAGATCTTTGTTGGAGAAAAAGGTTATTCAATACGACAAATTGTTGGCTATTGAAGTTTAAAGAATCAAATTTCATGAGAAGTCAACCTATCAAGCTTCAAGCAGACATCATTAATGCTTAAAGTATCAGCACAAATAACTCATCAATTCCTCAGAACTTTAGTTTCACTTTCTTTTTTGTTTAAAATTTTTACCTCTCCAAACTTTAAACAATGCATGTTAACATAACATAACAAGAAAGTAGTTTGGAGATCCTAGGAGCAGGTATTACAAATGCGCTTGTGAGAATTATTTTGGACTCTTTTTGTAATTCTGGAATTATTATGCTCCCCTTTTAATTTATTGGGTTGGTAGGAAAGGTAATGGGATCAACATGTAGGACAAAGGGAGACACATGAGAACCTTCCTTCCATTTATATACTTGTCTTAAATGGGTGGATTATACCTTGTAAGAAATACATGTTTCATATGAAAAGGGGGATACTTCTTTGCCAATTGCTTCTCTGTTTGTTTTTTCTGTTTGCGTGGAGAATGTTCTTAATGCTGGGTTGGCTCCAATTTTATGTGTATTAACTATTCCACATTGATTTAATTTCTTAATTATATACTTGTGTTTGATGTCAAATTGACCTAAATTTATTAAGAAAACTTTGAAAGTTCCATATGCTTGCCATTTATTGTCAAAATCTTTTAGCAAGGTCACCTCAAAGTATTTGCAAAGATTTTAGCTGAACAGTTTGTATCAACCTTGCAAATTTGGTTACTTTTCTAATTTTAGATCTTTGAATTCTTAGAATCTTAATTTGAAATTCTGGTTTCCACAGGGTGAACAATTTCACTTCTCAAGAATCTCAATATAGGCTTGATCTGTTAGTGTTGGTGCAAAAACTTGGTCTATGGCTGTGATAGATGGTCTTCATTTTTATGGTTTAGTTGTGCTTCACAGCGATTAGCTATGCATGGAAGATTGATTTTGTGTTTTGAGTTGCAACTGTGGTGAAAAAAGGTACGTTTTTCCCCTTTAATATATGTGGTAATTGCTTGATCACATTTGATTATTTCATTTATGAATTTGGTTATTCATAATATTTCATTTAAAGGAACCTTGGTAGAGGTGGCAAGATAATTTACAGGTTGGTTTTGAGTCAAATGGGATGTATGGTTCCAGAATCTAGATAGAGCTGAATGACAAACATAGATTTCTTTAGTTGGCCTAGTTTGGCTGAAGACATAATTCTTTTCATGCTCACACATCTTTGATGAGGGGAATTTTTCATTTTTCCTTTCTTATCTCAGGCCCTTTTTTCTTGTCACACAGATTATCTTTCACATGCAAACACATTATATATTGTTGGTAACAAATATACTAGTTGAGCTCATCACCTATCGACTTTAGAATTGGACTGGATTAAAGATTGACATGCTCTCACTGTATTAGAGCTGGTATCATTTGGGTTTGGCCCTATGTGCCCCATTTGTGCTTTCTCCCCGTTAATACGTGGTCCACATATAGAGCCCATTGAGTTTAAAGTAATGGGCATTTTTGGCTATTATGCTTCATGATAGACATTCTCCATGGTGCTGGCGCATGTTGGTTTATTTTTTTCCTCAAGGTTCGAACCTATGCACAACATACTGTCTAGTCAGGCCTTCTTGATAGGTGGCCATGAATGACGGAAAATATAGAATCCCCAGGACATATTGACATATTAAGCTCTTCATTGCGGACAGATTAGGAAGTTACCTTTTGAAGGGAAATTTTCCACCTTTTCCAAGAGGGTACAAAATCTTATGGGGATGAGTTGTTACAAATAATCTTCTACTTGGCCTGCGAAATCCCTCTTGCTGAGTCAGCAACTGAGAGCGAGATGTTGTTTTGATATATATTAACTATTTTGATATAAGTCAGTGATATGGTCATTCCTTGCCTAGATGTGCTAATTGCTACACTATGTATGCCATTTGGTTCTTATACTTGTTATTATGTGAATATGTGTATATCAATCAGCTCTTAAACCTTGTGATTGTCATTGACTCAGGTGTGATGGAGATATCTTTGTTGAAAGCGCTACTGAATAATATCTCTTCTTTTCTCCATTTATCATCATATGACAACATACATGTGGAACCAGTGCAAAAGTATTACCAGAAGATAGAAGAAATATTGAAGCTATTAAAGCCAATACTTGAAGTTATTGTTGATTCCAAAATTTCTTCCAATGAGCTTCTGATTAAGGTGTTCGAAGAATTGGGTCAAGCGGTTGATGAGTTGAGGGAGCTTTTTGAGAACTGGCAACCTTTGTCAAGCAAAGTTTATTTTGTAAGTTAAACACTATCTCTTTAGTTATGTTTGTACATTAGAAAAAGAAAAAAAAAAAAAAAAACTTTTTATCAATTAAGTGGTCAGTGTCTTTAAAGTGTGTATCTACTTGACTGCCACAATTTGGATTTTTCCCTTAGTACATACAAGGATTCTTCATACGAATGCATAGTTATCATATTAGGCTTTTAGTTTGGGGTTTACAGAACACCAAACCATAATAGTTTTGAGGAGTATAGTTTCTCTTAAACAAATAGATGATTGCTTGCTTTCCCATACGGGTGAGACTTGGCACGACAGGGACAAAGCTTAGTACAATTGTGGGACCCTTGTGCAGTGGGCTACTCTTTTTAGCTTTTTCTTTTTTTTTTTCCTGTTATATACTTATATTTAATCTGTTTATTTAGGTGTTGCATTCTCTTCCCGCCATGATTCTCTTATCTGGCAGGGAAGTACTTTAAATTGTGATAATGTTGCAACCAGAAAAAAAAAAATCATAACACGGACTAATACTAGCTGATTCAAAATTCTCAGGGAACAAGGAAAATGTTCTCATCAGTACGGTGTGAGGACTGAGGAGATATTAGAAAATTACTTTACAGAAATTTCACCTGTAGAAGTTAAATAACCAAATCATAACACGGACTAATACTAGCTGATTCAAAATTCTCAGGGAACAAGGAAAATGTTCTCATCATGGGAGTTAGCAGTACGGTGTGAGGACTGAGGAGATATTAGAAAATTACTTTACAGAAATTTCACCTGTAGAAGTTAAATAACCAAAACATACTAGGACATCTCTGAACTTCATTCAGTCATCAATATTGTTGAGGCTGTCTTAATTTATTTTTTGGCAGTGGAGAAAACTGAGTTTTGTTTATATATCTTAATTCTTCTGATGCCGGGTTACCTCATTAAAGGTGGTCTCACTGATCCCTCATTTATCTCCTAATAGCAGAAGACCAATTACAGGATGATCTTTCTTCTAGCATCTGAATTTATGTTTAAAAAGTGGAAACTAATACTTTCCTCGTCTTTCCCATTGTTCAAGTCTTAATATTTCTGAAATGAAAACTTCTTATGTTTTCTCACTAATACACCAACAAGGATCATGCATTATCTTGGATCCTTTTGTCCTGTGTAAACAAATCAGAAAATATGGTTTAACTTCTTGCCACTTTTATTGGTAAATCAATAAAGGGTTTTCTCATGTCCTTTCATTAGATCAATTATAGTAATCTATATAATCATGGGCTAACCTTCTTCCTGTAATACTTGATGTATAGGCTTTTCTCATTCAATTTTAAGTGATATTTTTTCTGACCATTTCCACCTATGCATGATGCAGGTTGTGCAAGCTGAGTTGTTGATAATAAAGACTCAAGCTACTGCCCTGGATATTTTCCAGCTGCTAATATCTTCACATCAACAACATCCTGTTGAATTGAGTTCAACATCTATTGAGGTATTTAATTACTAGATTTCAAGATTGTTGTCATTAAGTTTTTTCACTTTATTGTGTTATCGGGATCCTCTGGTTAATAGCTCGTCTCCTGGTATTTGGTTAAGTTTAAAACCTTCTTAGTTTTGGAATGTGCAGTATTAAATGTCAGTCTTTCCATGTATCCTTAGTTGGAATGTGACATTTAACTATCAGCATTACTAATTGCAGCATTGTGTACAGAAAATTAAGCATTTAGGATATGAACAACAGTCATCTGTCATTAAAGAGGCTATGAGGGATCAAGTGGAGGGTGTTGGACCAAGCTCAGAGATCCTTGCAAAAATTGCAGATAGCCTAAGCTTGAGGTCAAACCAGGAGGTTCTGATTGAGGCTGTGGCGCTTGAGAAGTTTAAGGAGAGTGCCGAACAAGCTGAAAAGGCTGAGGAAGCTGAGTATATTGATCAAATGATTGCTCTTGTGACCAATATGCATGAACGTCTTGTCATGATAAAGCAGTCCCAGGGCTGTAGCCCGGTGCCAATCCCTACTGACTTCTGCTGTCCTCTTTCTCTCAAGCTGATGACTGATCCTGTGATTGTGGCATCAGGGCAAACCTATGAGCGGGCTTTCATCAGGAAATGGATAGATCTTGGGCTCACTGTCTGTCCCAAGACTCGTCA